>PPHD01012700.1:0-17848 GCA_002909625.1 Bambusicola thoracicus | reverse complement strand
TAAGATTTTTTTTTTTAATTACACACCTTTGATGTAAAAACTAAGAATTGGTTAGATAAAAAACATATATACTACAGATAAATTTTTATTAGAAACCACGTTAGATACAGGTGGTGTGGAATTTTCAACTGTTTGTTACATAGCATGGACATTTTATTTTACATATCAGAACATAAAGTCATTTTACTACTATTAACTGTCTCTGGCTGCATTTCAATAACCAGCATAAAGCTGTTCCATGGTGAATTACTGGAGATGCCTGCTCTCTCTTCTCCCTCATTCTGTCCAATTACACCAATCCCACACTTTCTCCAGATGCACACTTGACCCTTTCTGGGATATCTTACCTGTTTCACAGATATGGCCAACAGTAATAATGCCCTTTTCGAGGAGTAATCACTGCTTCTTTTTTAATTTTTTTTTTAACCTTATGTCAATCAGTACAATATTTATGCACTCAAGGCAGTTTTGAAAGCAGCTCCTAGAAGAATCGGTCCGGCAGCTTTCTGTTAAGGGAGTACAGATCAGCCCTGAACCTATATGTAATCCAGGTTTGAAGACTGAGGCTGAGGATGCACGCAGTGCTCACGGCCAAGGTTCATTGCCTCGGGAGCCAGAGGAGCTGTGCAAGCACTGCGTGGAGTCCTGTGGCACAACACGAGCTCTGAGAGCTGTGAAAATAGTATCTGGTATGGCCACTGCTGGGCCAATTGTAAAAGGCTGAGTGAGCACAAACACATCTAAAATTTGGATATATGCTAATCATATATGCTGGTCATCCGGGCCCCTTTTATAGTCAGTGGAGAGAGATCAGGCTGATTAAAATGGGATGAATCATTCTGCAGTGCTGATATTTTCCACTCACAGAGGAATCTCGCTCAGTCAGACTAGATTTCTCATTTCTAAATGACTAGGAGGATCCCACTCCTACTTGACCTTTATAAAAACATTTAGATAGCATTAAACAGCAAGCAGCTTACAAGCACAGCTGAACTGAGCACAGATCCTCAGCCAGCACGCCCCTGGGGCATGCTTTGGCTACATTAAGGAATAGAAGGGTGGTGGTTTTCGTCTTGTTCTTCTCATTGCAAAATGCCTAACCTGTTTTTTGAATCTGAACCCAGAGAGAGCTTATGGGCAAAGCGCAGGTGCGACCAGATGAGGAACCCATGCCCCAAGGCAGGTCTGCATTTCTCATCTGGTTGGTTGGTTGTCTATTTGCTTTACAAACCAGAAACAGTAAACTGCAGGCATCATTAAAAAAACAACCTGTACAGCACTAAAAACAATCAAGTATGCTCACTGTGCCCAGGCTCTATTTACTACAGATTTCACTTCTCAAGAATGCAGAGAACGTCACGTGCATGAAAGCTTTTCTAGCTCCAGCTCTGACCTAGTGGCTGCATCATAACAGGGAGTAGCAGCCCAAGTGCAGAAAAACTTGGTCCAGTTCAAATCGGATCAAAGCAAAAATTAGCAAGTGAGGAAAACGTGGCTACACATGAGTTCTGTTTTCCATTGATGTATTCTAATCTGTACCTCAAAGGCTGTTTTTCTTTAAGGTAGATGTCCAAATTTAATATTGGCATGAGCAGGATTAGTTCCACCGGGTCTAGCAGCACTGGTGCCAGCAGTGAGTTTGGACTTCACTCTAAATAGAACAAATATTTGTATCAGTTTGCTGAGTATGTGAGTAATACGAATATTTGCCAAAATTTAAACAAGCTAAACTTAAGTCATGCCAGAAACCCCACCGTTCAGTTTGGTATCATTGGCAGCTCCCAGGCTCAGGAGAGGCCTAAGTCTGGAAGAGCTCGGGTGTTTTTGGCAAACGATAATCTTTTTTTTTCTCTCTCCACATTTTGGAAAATTTGTGCCTCTCTGTATTAATTTATGATGTCATTAAATAATTCTTTTTGCAGCTTGTATAGAAGGAATGTTTCTTTTGAAGATGAGAACTCCCCTGAGGATGGTTATAGTGAAAAATTCCAGCAGGAGGAAAAAAAAATCTCCTCCCCCCTTGGCCACTTGCATTTCTGCAGTACTGCTGGAGCAGCAAAAAATTTACAATATTTTAATTTAGGGTTCTGCTCCAAGGAGGTGCCACAAACTTGCCTGTGACAAGAGGCAGCCCAAATTCAATGTGATGTGAAGGCTTTCATTGCTTTGATAGTTGGATGTAACAGAAGTCATGAGCCAACGACTCAGAATAAAGTTTTGACCTATTTCCTTTCTACAAAGTACAGGTTCAATATTAAAAATGAAAGAGCAGAAAATGTTGGGAGCAGTACAACAGAAGCAAAAAGCCTTGTCCAACATTAATTGAAAACAAAAACAGTGTCACATGTGAAACTGCTGCCCCAATGGTGCCCATCACAGAGCCCCTAAGGAAAGGCCTTCAGGCAGCAGCATCATGGTAGATCCACTCATTCCTTGCACCAGCACTGGGTGGCACAGAGCAGCCTGTGTTGTGTTTAAACTGAGGTGAAGTATAAAATTAAATTTGGGTCAGGCTTCATGGCCTAGCTGAGAACTGTCTGCACAGTGATGCATCCTAGCGAGGCCTAGCGAGGCCTAGGGAAGCCTAGTGAGGCCTGGAAAAGCCTAGAGTGGCCTACTGAAACCTAGAGAGGCCTAGCAAAGCCTAGTGAAGCCTAGTGATGTTAAGTATGGCCTAGCAAACCTAGCAAAATCTAGCGAGGCCTTGCAAAGCACAATGAGGTCAAATGAGGCCTAGTGAGGCCAGATACCTGTCTGACAGTGAGCCCTTCCCTGTAATGGCAGACAGAAAGCATCCCTGACAGGCAGCTTCTGGGACTGAGCTTCAGCAGTCAGGTGGATTTAAAGTAACAAGCCTTCAATAATTAAAAGATAGCACAGACCTCCAGATATTCATGTAGCCCCAGGAAGATGCAACCCCCCAAAGGGCATGCACAAAGCCATCTCCTCAGTGCCAGGAGAGCTGGGTAGCAGCCACCCTCTGACTGCTGCCACTGCCAGCTGTTCTTCACAACACAAAGTTTAGAGAAATGCTCCCAAGAGTCCCAGTATCCCAGAGGTATGCCATTAGCAGCCAGCATGGGGTTTAGACACATTTCTTCTTTCCATTCTGCGTGACCTGGGCAGTGGCCTGGGGCCTCACAGTCCTTGCAATGCTAATTATTCCCATGTGGGTGGAACAGTCTCCACCAGTCCATTACCTCTCCCAGCCCATGGTACACTGCAGGCTATGTGTCCATCAGGAACTGAGGAGTTGACCACGGGTCCCCTTAGCCACAGGGTGCTGTAAGTACCAGGCATAGGTAGAGAAGGTGCAGCTGCAGCTCCTCAGGTTTTCTTCCAGAAAAACTACACTCCAAAAGAGAGCTTTCAGCTCAGGCGTCTGGTGGTAGTAAGCCCTGAGGCTTTGGGATCTAAGCCCTTTCTGTTCAGCCGCCATATCCTTCGCTCAGTGTACACCAAAGCGCAGCCCCAAGCCTGAGTCTGACCTAGAAAAAGCTTAAAAGAGGAAATAAAAGGGTATATAAATTAGCGCAAAGTGCTGATAATTCTAGCACAATTAAAATCAGGCTTATTTTGATTTATGTTAATTATAAACTTGTTCAAGCAAACAAAAAGTAAAACACACTGAAATGAAAATGGGAGGAATAGCTAGGACAGGTCAAAAGGCTCTAGTTCCACAGACAAATAGAGGGTAAGAGGCCTGAAGAAGTATCTTGCAAGTGCCAACAAGCTTTCATCTGGTTTTCTTTTTGTTGCCGTTTTCCTTAGTTTTCAGCAAATACAAATCTTTGGCCTTTAGCCGTGCTTTGTTACAGTTTTGATGAATATTTTCACTGGGGTTGTACTTACAAGCTGGAGGACATGTCTTTTTTTAAAGAGTATTTCATCGAATGGCCATTTTTGTCAGCACTATCTACTTGGACAAGAATGATTTTAACAGTTTTGAAAGACAAAACTTGATAAATGCAGCTTCTAGCTGGGCGGTTTGCATTGACAGCAGGAAATCAGGCCAAATTTGTCCAATGCCTCAGACGCTGCCAGCAGGAATGGATGCATCCTTTGATAAATATTTATTAAAGAACAACATGTGCAGAGAACAGTATGTGCAAAACTACTATCCTTCCTTAACAGTCTCTGTCTTACGTAAGGCTGAGTACAATGTATTCTGGAGTTCAGCATTCAGTAGAAAGTTGTAAAGGAATATTCTCAGACTTTCCTGCCAGAATCATAAGGCTTAGTCCTGTTTCTGTTGAAGTCAGTAGGAAAACTTTTATAGATTTCAGCATAGCAAGACTAGGCCTCTGATCTTCTTTTCAAGGCTTTCAGCCTTGGCTTTGCTGTGCACAGGTTAGGTCTGAGGCAGAGAGTAGTTGTGTTTGATGGATGACGCAGACACACTCTGCAAATTACGGTTTAGTCATGCCCAGTGCATCTGAGCAGCTACTGAGGGAATAATAACATTTTAAATTTAACACATTATATTATACTTAATATTAGTTGTGTATCTAATAAATAGATGAATAGTTCATAAGAATAAGTCTTAAACCACCGATTATTCACACTAAATCCAAGCACTCATTTTAGCCTGAAACTTTAGAGCATATTTCCCCAGACATGAGGAATCAATCACAAGACATCCTGGAAAGGTGATGAACTTGCTTTGTGCTTCAGAGGTAATGGGAAACAGTCAGCAGGCAATGGATACCTTGACTGAAAGCAAAGGTGACTGCTACCAAGCAACTATGTGCAGAACAAAATGGAAGTGGGAAAGGTAATCAATTAAATTTAAAGTGAAAAATAAAAGTAGCCACATCGTCTTACCTGATGAGACACCTTTGGGTAATGATTTAGCTTTAAACTTACAAGAATGCAAAAAAAAAAAAAAAAAAAAAAATCAAAATGAGAAAAATATCAATGATTTTAGCCATATAAAAGTTCTGTTTTAAATGAATCAACATTCTCCCTTCCCATTCCTCTACAGACACAACCAGTTCAAAGCTTAGATAGTTTCCCCCCTCCCTCAAGCATTCCCATCATTTATCATTATGAAAGAAAGTAGACAGGTTAGAGGCAGGAAAAACTTCCAGTGGGATTTCTGTCCAGCGTCACAGAGAAAGACTGCATTTACACTTAGTGCTAGGAGTGAGCACATGCCTGTCACACAAAGTTTTGAATGGATGACCCTTAGTATTTCTACATTTCTTCATATAGAACATGCAAGGAGAGAGGGGGTTTAACTCTTTGTATAAATGTTGCCTAAGCACTTCAAGACTGGGAGATGTTAATGCAAGCAGACTGCACGGATGTGCATGGGAAAGCAAAAGGGTGAATCTCAGCCTTCAACAAATACTGCACATTTAGAGAGAGGCAAGTAAGTACCTCTGAGGATCCTCTGACCATTTGCTCCAGTGTGACATAGGTAGGGAGAAGCAGAGTTGGCCATGGGATGGCACTGATGGAGGAATGTGTGGAGCATGCTGTGTTTCCTGTTCCCAAGATGGTGCACAAGAAAGAGCTGGTTCTGCAAGCTGCACAATTAGCTCAAAAGATTTCAAAAACAACTTTAAAATGGTTGTCTAAGAATTCCAGTGAAGTTCAAGATTTCCAGTCCTAATATACTCAGCAATGATTCAGCCTACAGCCATTAGTAAACTATTTAATTTTTGCTTTGTATCTGTCATGTACAACGTGAAAATAATCTTTACTCACCTCTGCAAAGCAGTTAATTAGATTGCTTGAAAATCAATATTCATACTACAGACAGCAAAAGAATGGAAGCAGGAAGTCAACAGCAAGAAAATAAACACAAAGAAACAGTGAACTTGAAAATGAAGAAGAAGAGAGAGAGGGAGAAAATGGTAACTAGAAAATAAAAATATTCTTGACAAAGAGCAAAAGCAACTGGCAGCATGCATACAAGCCTTCTGAGGATCTGAGTTTTGATGTGGAACACATGCACTTCTCTTTAATTTCAAAATGACAGGGTATTCTCCTACCACATACACTGCATGTCCCATTCTGAAAGCCTAATGTAGTAATAATTCTTCACTTGGCTCCAATGCTATGCTCAGATGTTTCTTTGGAAATATTTTCTTCTTTTTAGTTGTTTCTTAGTGCAGATTGAGATTCTCTGTTTGGCAATTGTTTTCCATAGCCCAGCTTCTTTTGTGTCTTTCCCAGTTTTCCTTTCCACAGATACTGCAGTGCATCAATTCGATGAATCATGCTTTCTTCTAATAAAATATTATCTTAATCCAATGCCAAAGGCCAGATTTCTATAATAGAGATTCAGAATGAGTAATAATTACAGTAAAAAGAATTTCTGTTGCGCATTTTCTTTTCCTCTGTTTTTGAGGGTCAGAGACTTCCCAAGTTATTATTCTCATTTAAGAGATATCGTTTCAGCTGGAGCCCATCAGCAGGGCAATGGATTGCCTTTGGCTATTGACCCTGGGCTCCACTGCTGCTGGCCAGTGTTCTCTAAGCGCTCAGCTTCTTTACAGAGCAACATGGCTGAGCCTGGCTTTCTGGCAACCCTCTCGTAGAGCTTGGGTTTAAGGCTGTGGTTACTGGCTGTGAGTATCCGTTACCGAAATATCTTCCGTAAAGGGATACAAGTTGGTAGACAGTTCAGTAAGGCTTTGGCATATAAATGTTGTTATAACTTACCAACAGGGATACAAGAGAAGAGTTGCTTCATGCAACCCACCATGTTAAGGAGCCAAACAAAACTCATTTGTTCTGGTTTTGTACAGACAACCTGGTTGTCTGTACAATAAGCTTTGTATATCTCACTGCCTAAATAGGCAAGATCTGAAGATCTTCAGGGTATCAGCAATGGCTTTCATGTGTTGGTGCAATGCCTCACACAGAGGAACCACTGGGAACTACCAATATAAAGTGATAATAACAGCTGTCTGCACATTTCATTGATAGGATGCATTCCTTTTTGCAGTATTACTGAAAATCACTAAAATACAAATGAAATAAGAACCGTTCTTTTACTTACTGCTAATGGCAGCCAGTCATACTACCCTTGATAGCCACATATAATGACATTCAAGAAATATTTTAAAATGCACCATGGCAAAATACTACACTATAAATGAGACTTCTGGAGATGTTACCTAAATTAGTCTTGCCTTTGTGATATTTAATCATAATAATAAAAGTTAGAGTGCTTTTGCCTTTCCATCAGAAACTGCTCTTATGTGTTTTGCTAGCCCCACTCTCTACTGGCAGTGTGGTGTCGTGGTGTATAATTTCATAGACACAAAGACACTTCACTACCATAGCTCTCATTATTAAACAATATATTTTAATTGTCACCACCTTTCTCATATAGACATGGGCCAAATCTATCCTTATTGGCTTCAACTGAGCTCCACAAGGGATGGATTTGGCTCAATATATATAAAAATATAGCAAGTCAAGTCATAAAAAGAAATGTTTGGGTTTCTTTTTTTATAGCAGTCAATGCTTTTTGCCATAAGAACACACATGCCTGGCCAGTAAAATCCCATGATAAAGGACTAAAGTGTTTAAGACTTCATATGCAGAATAGTCCATGGTGTTTAATTACAATAGCAAAAGATGCCATGTTATAAAAGCAATTCTTACCTGGAGAAGGGATCCATGCTCTCCAATGAAGCTTAATTACCCAAAGCATGCTGAGTTTTTCCCTCCTGGCAATAACCTCTAACACCAATAACTCTGGTGTTTCTTTTGACATCTGAATAGCTGAATATTGTTAATTTTTGTTCTAATTTCCTTATTTGGATTATAGCCTTCCACAGTTTTACTTCCGAGGAAAGATTTGAACATTATAAGAGCTTCATTCCTGGGACATTCCTCTTTCTTTCTCCCACTTTTCCCTGCAGAATTTCATGCTCTCAGCCCTGTTCTGGCACTCCTGCTCCCCCATCTCTTTACGCCTTCCCAGCATACTTGGCTCCAGATGTAGATTTATGCATTTCCCCTCTTGCGACTCTTTCCAACTCCACTAGAAAAGTTTCAGCTTCATCACAGACCCAGAATATCCAAATTTCTGCAGTAAGAATTTACTTAGAAGCATTAAAGAAAACGCCTTGCCTGCCTGTAAGTCCCAAGCACTCTGGAGTCCTTTGTTTTACAGCTCTCACAAACATACAAACGTGCACAGGGCAATAACGCTCTGAACAGAGCACTAGAGCTTATAAGGAGTTATGCTTTTCTTGTGCAAAAAACCCACGTCCAACTGATATTGTTTTGAGGAAACTGAGTCTTCATTATTTATTAAGTTATATTAGATTTATAGCTCAGATTTGAGCCGAACTTTTATTAATTCATAAGGAGAAGACTATTTTTATATAGAAAACCTGCTTTCTTCAGGGCAGGGACGGAACCTCTCCCTTGGAAAATGCTATGATATTGAGCCATGATTTAGAATCATCACCTGTGTTATCCTCCTCATCCTCACGCCTGCATCCTCAGCTTTTGATGAAGTCAATTTCCTGAGTGCATGTGAAAGCCTGTGGCTGCAGCCTGGAACAATCCTACCTCAGTGCTTCCCTTGTGTTGTTGATCCTTTAATTTCCTCCAGCCGACTCCTGCAGGGGACTAGCTCGAAGTTTTATGCTACTCTTTTGGACTAATCATTTACGACTGACTTAAAAAAAGAAAAAATCACTCACATACAGCTACTGCTAGATAGAAGGGTCACTAATTGGGATGCATTTCTAGCCAAATGGCAACAGAGGTTTAACAGCAGTTCCCAGGAACCCAAAAATTGCACCCAAAGCTTTATAACCAGACCAGTTATTTAGAATCTTATTCAGAAATTATGATTGCAATCTATAAAATACCTCTGCGGTGCAAGTTTTCACACCTTTAAAAGCTAGGCTAGCAGAAAGTCATATAAAATTGATTAATAGAAGAAATCATAATATCAAGAGAAAAATCTCCTATTCTGCCTGGCTATGAGAGTTACACACAGGGTACTCATCTGTGTCAAATTCTGTGTTAAAAATACAAAATTTAAGAGTACTTGAAATTACAGATCTGAAAGAAAGATTAGAAGTTTAAAAATATGTGCCTTAGGGGTTAATTGTTGGCTAACGACAGAACAGGAAACAAGACAAAAATACAGAAGGGCTGCACGTTCATTTATCCAAGATTACTGATGTTAATGGAGATCAAAACAGTAACTTCATTGTATGTGAAAAGTAATATTCATTAGACATTTCTTTTGCGAAATCTATTAAATACAAGCTTAAAGTTGAGAATTTGATGCTCATCTATCAGACAACATTGCTTTCAGTTTTTTTTTTTTTTTTAAATAATGTTAACTACATTATCACAGATGCTGTTGTTTTGAACATACTCTTTGTAACCAGAGCATCTTTTTTGAGGTATCCAGACAAGGACTACCATGACAGCAGTGATCCAGGAATAAATGCACAGACATGAATGGTCAACTCTGCTTCTTGTTTTTGTATTTGCATACATTATAGGTGAAAAAATTATTCTTTAATTGAAGGATAGATTTATATCATTTTGATGCATTATACACACCAGCTATCACTACCAACTATTGCTGTTCCTTACACAGGCGTATTACTTCAAGTGAAAGCAAAGTCACACTATGTTTTGGAGAACAGAACTGGGTTCTGTTGCTATTCCTGGCTGCATTTGGCTCAGATTCACTTACACAGTGTGGGCAGGAGCTGGTAATTCAACCCTTTCACAAACTCATGATAAAAATTCAAGATTCAATTAAAAAATTATTCTGGCGTACTAAGTCAAGTGTGTTTCAAACTACTCTAGGAAACAGAAAGAAGGAGATAGAAAGTCTGAAGTGGCCATTTAAATGAATAGTTATGTATGGCAGAAACAGAAAAATCTCGAGCAGCAGCCGATTTATACGCTGCTAATTCCTTCCTTAGACGATCAGACTTAGGCTGGTCTGATTTCAGCAGGAAAATCTCTGCATAGAGATCAACACTGGTCTCAAGCATAAGATCCTAATTATTTGAAAGGCATTTGTTTTCATAGCTTTTTTTTTTATGTGTCCAAGTCGATGGCATTTTAATGCCTTATTAAATGGTTGTTTTACAGCAGCCCGTCTGTTCAGTCTCTGTGCCCATGTCTGTACTTTGTGCTGCAGGATTTCACCTTTCATGCTGGCCAAAAAATATTTTCCAAATTCCCTATAAAAGTTTTCGATATTTCCTAAGACAAATAGAGTAGTTTTTTTTTTACATACTCTAAAATGTCATTGATATGGTAGATATGATATGTGCGCCTCTCCAGTTACAGCGTGCTTGCAAAAAGGTGAAGGCTTGTGTTCATTACAGGGATATCCTCGGCTAGCTTGGGCCCAGCTTTACTTGATTTTTTTAAAATTACATAAACAAATGCAAATGTTTTCATTTCTGCTTTTCTTTAATTCAGTTTAAATCCCAGCAATACAAAATATGTGAACATTCCCCTACTGTGTTTTTAGCCCAGACATTGCCACGTGGGGTCTCTAAATGCACAAGAAGTAAAAAATGAACAAACTCAAAACCTACCTGAAATAAAATGAAATTAAAGATAATTTTTTGCATCAAATTATCATCAAGGAGATGCGAGGTGAACAAATATTCAAATGTGAAAAAGACGGTCAATTTTAAAATGTATGTTTACTAGTATGCGGACAAAAATTCCAGCAAAATATTCCTGTTAAACACATGGTGAAACCCTTTGCTTTGTTGAAGGCAAATGGCAGAACCCCTGCTGACTTCAGTGGGGCCAGAATTTGTAACCAGGTAGCTCTTTCCCATCACTCACACACAAAGATTGTACCACCTCTCCGCTTACCCCAGAGTATCTTTATGGAGTTAGGATGTAATAACAAAATCCTTTACTTATCTGTCTCATTAGTCCTGATGAATTCGTGGTAGAGATCAGCAAAATCTTTTAAGATAAAGTATAATCTGAGTTGCCTGTTTTCCGTTTTTGAGGGTTCTGTAGCAGTAAGCAATAATGAACAGACGATGGGAGCAGCCAGACCTACAAAAGAAATAGTATTTTAAGAGTACTGTACCTAAGGGGAAAAAAAAAAGGTTTGCCTTTGTACATAAAGAGCTCTATTCATTAAAAGAAGTTTTTACAAATGTGGTTATTTCAAATAGTCAAAAAGTGTGAAATACACTTAAATTGAGTAACATTTGTGGGCTTTCCTATGGTTTAAATATGTGCCATACTAATAAAGGTATCCTCACACCTCTTCCTCAGTCATAGTCTTTGGCCTCATTCTGCAAGGTGGTTTGCTTTGAGGGAGCTCAGCACTTTGCTGGAATGGAGCACTGGCTGTTTAAGTGCAAAGATGAGCAGAGTTGATAGGGATCCAGAAGGAATCACCCATACCTGACGTCCAGCATGGCACACACCGCAGTGCCCAGCATTGAGTCCATCAAGAGCACCATTACACTGAAGAGCCAAGCAGTCACAGTAAAGCTGAAATGAGAATGGAGGTGGAGGCAAACAAACCTGAAACCTTACAGCCCCCACCGGGTCAATTTTTAAAGCACAGATTGCTTTGAATTCTAGAAGCAGAATCCAAGAACTTCCAAGCACAGCCAGACCAGAGACCCCAACACCATCACAAATAACAGCTGAGAGTAACGGCAGAGCCTTTCTTCTGCAGGAGGCCTTCCCGCATCCCGTCAGTTTTCTTGTCCTTCTCACTCTAGGTTTTAAAATGGACCTGGCACTCACACTGTATACAAAGCATATATCAACTGCTTGCACATGGAACAAAACTGCTTCATGTATCATGAAATGTTTCCTCTGCTGATACAGGTCAGTGTTGTTGGACAACCCACAGAAAGTTTGCAGCGCTACTGATTTAGATTCAAGCTCATTCAGCTGAGGTTTAACAAAGTGATGAAAATCTTTACAGAACAGATTTTCCAGTATGTGATTCCTCCTGCTGCGTGAAGAAAGCTTTAAATAGCTTTGCAATGAAACAACCACATTAAAATCAGATTATTCAGAAGTACTCTTTTTGCTTTTGTCCTCTTGGTTCTCAGCTCCCTAAGATCTCCAGCACTTCAGATGGCTGCTTTTAAAAGAAATGCTCTCAAAACCCTGACCTTATTTGCCTCTCCTTCCAGATCTCTGCTATCACGCTCTGCTGCTGCATGTCAAGGAACAGAGAGGAATGCAACGTGACAGCTCCATGATGGTCCAAGTATGAAAAACATGACATGCTTTGGAAAGTATTGCTTTAGGTACAATAACTTTAAAACTGAACCCGTTTGCTATAGCACAAAAAACCCTTCAAATTTTGATGCATGTAGCAAGGAGATGATCAGTCTATTACTTAGTTCACACACAGAGGCCCAAGAAACCATCACAATATTTTACAGATAGACATAAACAGACATATGTGTCAGTACCTATCTTTTACTAAGGCACAGATCTTCTTTGTTTCACTACAACCAGAGAGAAGGAGAATTTAATGTAAAAATCCCTTATTTAACACTAACAAATTAACAAAGCCAAAGATATTCAGCAAACTTCTGTTAGGAGGAAGTCATGAACAACAAAGCCATGTGTTCCTTTAACACAATTATGCTTATCTACTAAAATTCCCACAACTGCCCCATAGGAGGGGAGGACACCTTTGCCCCCAGCCCAATACCTATCCCAGAGAAGGCAGACGTCCATCAGGGCAGTGTCTGTCAGATCTCTGCTGCCTGCCAAGCCTCTGTCCAAGACATATATTCTTTTCTAAAGTGACGGCAGTGAAAATGTTCTACAGGTTTAACCACTGTCAGATGTTCTTTGAGTGGAATATTAATTTCTCTCCTGAGAACATAAACGTTTTGTTGTAATAAGCCACCATCCTCTCAAGCCTTTGATTCACTCTGTCAGTGCTGCCCTCATCACAGCATCTGTGTCCAGCCTGGAAGGTGTCTGAAATGTGGGAGGCAGGAGTGGGAGCAGGAACATGGCTCTTTTCAAAGACTGAAGATGTTAAATCACACCATGCTGGCCACTGAAATGGTTTCCTTCTCACCAAATGCATGCAGTGGTTTTACAGCGTTAACAAAGCCACAGATAAGCTGTCTGAAATAGCAGTAGCAGTAATTTGTAAGAAAACCCCAAGCCTTTACCTGGCTGCCACTGTCTGGGAGCTGGTTGGGGCTGTCCTGCCTCCATTTGCTTTTTGTCGGTGCAAACCATTCCCTGGCTGACTGTGGACTCATAATGAGTTACTTCTGCCTGCAATGATTCACTTGCCTTTGGGTTTGATTTCAGGTTGATGACTTTCAGCACATTATAGAGCATTTGCCACTACATCAGGTCTGTCTGAGTGTTTTCCTTCATACCGAGATACCATCTAGAGATAATGCAGAACAGGCATGCTGTATGATACCTGCTCCCCATCTTCTATGGCTCACAGGTGTGGAGTCAAAACACATCTTTTCAAACTGCAGTAGGTCCGGTCCTGCTCTGGAGGCTGCTTCCTTCCCTCTTGCTGTTATTGGCTCTGCAGGCTCTGGTCAGGCCACCATTTGACTTTAATCAGAACTCAAGTGAGGTCCAAAAATTGTTGAAAGCTCACTTATCCCATCCCCATTCATTTCCTTGATGCTCAGTAGCACTTCTTACTGTTTTGCTTTCACTGAACAGCAAGGTGCGGGGTAACGGGCTGCTTTCCCTCAGCATCAATCTGTGGTAGACCACTGTGTGCAGGCTGTGTATTTATTGGATCCAGAGAACTGATTTTTAGCTGGAAAAAACTTTCAGGGAATCTAAAAAGTATGCCAAAGCCTTGACCGTGGCACAGCCATGCCTTTATCCCTGCTAACAGCAGCAATAATGGCAGCAGTGACTCCAGCTTCAGCGGTCCCAGTGGAGCAGGGGGGTCCGGCATGGACCAATGTAACTTGCAGTCAATTCAGTGCGTAAGCACGGGAGACGATTAAGCTCTTCCTCAGACTTGCAAGGACGTGAGCAGCTAACACTTCTGCAAAGGCCCCTAAAATGAGATTTCCATTGCTCTGCCACAAGGAACTGCTGTACCAGGAAAATCCATGCAATCTGCAGACACTGCGCTTCACCTGGGCCACATAATTAAAGAAAATTTCTGGAGATTTAATTTGTAAGGCAGCATTTCCAGCAGATTTCACTCTGTTACTAAGCATAACAAAATCGAAATCCTTCCTTAACTTATCCATCGTTTTAGCCACATTTCTTGCTCTGAAGTAGAGGTCTGATTTTTAAAACCAATTTTACCACTTTTGAGACGTGTCATGTCTTCCAGCAGTCACCGTCTCTGCTTGTAACCAATTTATCCTTTTTCAGTCTGCCTGGTCCAATAACTGCAGTTTGAGAAAGGGTACTTTATTCCATTCATTTCCCAGATCCTCATATACATTCAAAAAGTAAACTGACCAAATCTAGAGAAAAGCTATGAGCTTTATCCTCATTCCTTTGGAGCTCAGCACATTCAGCTTCATGTCTTCACATTTCCTGAACTGATTGAAGAACCTTCCCTAGACATTTCTGAGGCTCTGTCCTGGCCAGCCTCAGAACAGCTTTTATGGCCAATTTTTTCATAAGTCTAATATTTAACTGAACTACTTCCTTTAATTTTTCCACAGCTGCCAATTTTCCTTGTTTTACAAACCAAGATTATCACTTTTCCTAATTGTACAGTAAGGCCAGGGATCAGATTAGGATCGCCCCTTTTCATCATTCATTTTATAAAGAGTACTTGAGTTACAGGATTTGGCTGCAAGGAATCCCAGTTTCTGTCCATCTTTCCAGTCATTCACTGGGGCTGGAATTTGAATAGACCATATGTGCTTCTTACGAAGCCCATAGCTCAAAAGTAGAGGGTGTTCTATCCATTGAGCTGATTCATTGGTAAATTTCAAATTACAAGTATATTTTCCTCCTAATTTCCTATCTCACAGAGATCATCAGCTCACAGTCTTTTTGTTAAGCTGTAGATTTCAAAGGTGACCTAAGATTCTTTGATTTCATTCCAAAATTGATATTTTAGCTTATATCTTCATAAATACTGGGCAGCTAGCTCCAGGTTAGCCAAAATTCTTCCACTAAAATTTCCAGGCAATGGCAGCCAGACTGTTGGACAAGACAGGGATCTTGTTGATTCATTTTTGGAGGTTTCTATGCAGCCTCACCATCTGGCCAGAGAATTCTGTAGACGGCCCTCACTTCTGAAGAGAATTTCCAGACATTTCAGATTCTTGTTGTAAATGTATTCACCCATCTTTGATTTCTGCAAGCCCTGCATAAAACAAGGTACTTGGGAAAGGGAAAAAAGAAAAGAGAAGCACCAATGTTTCAGATACTGGTGTTTAAAAACGTTGTCTGGATGTTCTGAATTAATATGGTGTTAGAAGCCGCCAAATGGATGTGTGCCAAGACTCAACCCAAGGTGTATTTTTATGGCAAAGCTATAAACCCACAAAATAAGTGCTTTATAATGGAAATTCTGACACACTTTTAATATTAAGAGCAGAAATATACTGGTTGTGGCAAGTAAGTATTTGACAGCTTTGGTACTCCCTTGTCAGCTGTTCTGCCTTAGCAAGTCCAGTTTGATGGTGGGATTCCTCCTTTATCTCAATGTGTTCCAGCCACATGCTTCTGGGGCAGAAGGGCCGAGCTATGTTCATTCTGGAAGCTCTCAGTACCCTCTTCTGGATGATTACACTGAAAAGCAGCAACTGGGATTCAAGAAGTACTGACATCTGCTGCATTCTGGAGTTCATGGCACTGACCTGGCTGCACGCAGACAGTGGCTTTCATCAGCCAAGGGATGGGAGGTTTCCTCTGACATTGTTCCTTTGGAGTGGCACTTTTCACCTGGTGACAAAGTACTGTGGCTGGGAAGAAGGCTGAGCACAAGGACATTGCTTTCTACTTGAAACTGACAGGCAGAAACCATCTTGGGATGCTCGTTGATATTAGAGCTATGAACCAACCCACGCACAATGGAAGAATGGAGCCGCCTCAAGTAATACGGAGAATAGTCCACCAGTTGAAACATCACAGAAATAAATACAATCTAACACAAGACTGTTTAAAACCCAAACAGCACACGGCAGCTCTGCATCTGATCTGTCTGTATTGCGTATGCTAAACCTGAGATTTCCAAATACAGGTAGGGGGAGTATAGATACCTTTCCTATGCCACGCTTCTTGATTTGCAGAAACAGCCTTTGGGAAAACCAAGAAAGAAATGAGTCAACCTCTCATGGCCAGAACAGAGTTTGAGACACACACCCACATACTCATGTACACATATTGAACTTATTACATACACAAGTTGGAGAGAAAAGATTGCGACTCAAAGTGAATGAAATCTAAACAGCTGACAAACAAACAATGATGGATTAAACTTTTCAAGTAGCATGCAAGCCTCTCTGTCATAAAAGTAAGTTTTCCTACTCTTAGTGCATAGATTAACTGCAGCAGCAAATAATAATGCAGAAAACTGTTTCTTTTAAATAGAGATTGAGAGGAAATGAAAACCAAATTACACATTACGCAAAAAGAATCTGTCTGGAGATGAAATAAAACATTTGTGCCTATGAACCAAGATTCATACCATTACTTCTAACATCTTCCATTAATGCCCCTAGGAAGTTTAACACAATTAATTTAATGTTCTAAGGGGTATGCTGGATGGAGGGAAGCAGAGCCTGGGGCATACTAACTGGCTGCAGTCTTTGAAGGAAACTAACAGCTTAAAGGCACAAGTAAATTTTACTTGTATCTTGAGGATATTATTCATAAATTTACATTAGCTTAGTTTGGTAGATTCTAAGGGCGTTTATAGAAGGTCTAGAAATGAAAGCTTTAAACAAGAGCATTGTTTTGTTTCAAATCACAAGCCGGCTGCTCGTCAGATTTGGAAATTTCTGTGGTACTCCACAAAACTTCCTGTAAAAACAAAATTCTGCATTATGATTTAAGACAGGACTGGAATACTATTGATCAAAACACAAAACTGCATACAAGTCAAGAATCGAATGGCAGCTTCTAACAAGACAGAAGATGAACAAATCTTATGGGTACATCTGGACACATCAATAATTTTGCAATTAGAGCTTTTAAAGGGCTGCAAATTCAGAAGAAAGTTAGGCATCACTTGCACAGCCTTGTGCTTTTCATGTTGGACAAATTGGTAGTTAGCTGAACTGCCCGCAATCTATGACGAAGAAGAAATACCTTGGTGGTTATGTGCTCTAGTGTTTCTCTTTGGAATTACATCTGGTATGAGAAACATTGGCTTCAATCTGAATTAGAAGATCATTCATAAAGGTACACTCCTTGCACCAGGTGTGGATGATGATACTGTTTTAAAATGTGGTACAGAGCTCTATTGCTGCTGATCTATTAAGTCCACCTAGTCTACCTGTCTTTCAAGTCTGCATATTTCATAACTACTCTACATACCTTTCAAGTTTATTATTTAAGTGGCTCGTTTTATGTTGGAAGATAGATAGATAGATGAGGCACTGCTATATCTTCAATGATCTGGTAATGAAAGTTACATCCAGGCAAACTTCTGTCATTCAGCAGCACGACAAGGTGCTGGCTCCTGCCTTCAGATCTCTTCTGAACAAATGGTACCTATCATATTTTGGGCTCTTTACTTCAGTAACCTTTTTGGGTGCTCCAAGTATATACACACATACAGTTAAATGTTAGCATTCATTTTTGCAGTAAAATATCAGCTCTGATACAACTTCATGAGCTGAAGGAAAATATCAGCGTGTGGGGAAAGAGCCTTTGGCACGAGAGTTTATTTTTCTTGCTGTGAAGATCAGAATTT
>PPHD01012699.1:0-10427 GCA_002909625.1 Bambusicola thoracicus | reverse complement strand
GTAATTTTTGTGGCCGTCCCCTGGACGCACTCTAACAGGTCCATGTCTCTCCTCCACTGAGGACTCCACAACTGGACACAATACTCCAGGAGAGGTCTCACCAGCAGAGGGGCAGGATCACCTCCCTTCCCCTGCTGGCCGCACTCCTTTTCATGCAGCCCAGGATAAGGTTGGCTTTCTGGGCTGTGAGGGCACATTGCTAGCACATGCCCAACTTGCCATCCACCAGTACCCACAAGTCCTTCTTGGACTTGTTAGTTCCACATGTTTGCAACTCTTACAAAATACACGGATTCCATAAATCTTAACACTCTCCCATGCATGATTCTTCCATTATCCTCTTTTTCACTCCCACGAAAGTATATTTTTGAAGGTTTTGCCCTGCCATGATGCCCCAAACAGTTATCTTGCATCAACACAAGACGCACTAAGATGCACAGCACAGAAAGGCACTCAGAAGCACATCACAACAGCTCTCTGCAGAAGACAATTAAACCCAGCCTTACTAGCTAATATAGCCTGGGATAAGGCACGTATGTCTCAGTTTGTCAAGGAACAGGGAAACCCAGAAAAAGCTACTGAAAATGCAGTAAGATAACATCTGTCACAGATATTCTCCTAGCCATTTCGAACTCATCCTGAACCTCTCCTCCCACCCTAACAAGATTTGAGAAAAAAAAAGTGTGAAATACCCTGCATTTTTCAATTCAGTTAAATAATGTAAGTAATATTGCGTTCTCTCAGCTGTCAAGGTTCTTGCTACCAGAAGAGATCTCCTCAAGAAAACAAATGCCACCTCAAATCCTACTACTGAGTACCAAGATACCGAAACTTTGCTGGTGTGGAAATGGCTTACCTGAATATTTAAAAAACAATGCTTTAACAAGAAAATAAAGAATTGTGTGCAGCATGCTCCAAATAGTGAGTTTAAAGAGGATTACTCTTAGCATTAAACAGAAGTCCTACAATTGAAGGCAAGGCCTTCATACGTTTTATCTGGATAATATTTACCTGAATTCTTTTGACACTCTTTTAAATACTCAGCTGAGAAAGGACTCTCACACATTTCCACTGTCGTTTGGATGAAATCAAGTAATAGTAAATGCCTTTCTGACATTACTCTGTAGTCATGGAAATGACATATTTCAAACAAAACATTATGACTCCTATAGAAGATGAGAGGATATGACAGAAGACAATGAAAAAGAGAGCTTCTATTTAAGTACACACACAGCAAAAGCAGTCAGTGCCTCTTTAAACAGCAGAGTCAGAGACAAATCAATCCACCATTCACTTCATTTAACCACTGATTATTTCTTTTAATTTGGCCAGGCCTTCAAAGCACATACATGCTTTTATACCAGGCAAGACAAACTACTCAGACATGTACACTTGGACCTATTTCTTCAGTTCAACAAGTGAGTGGCCTGACGGTGATCTAAGTACTAGTAATAAGCTTCTCAATCACTAAGAAAAACGTTATAGGGTATGGAAAGGTGAAAGTGGCTAACACTACTCAGGGAACTGTTTGTGTGCCCAGTACAATAAACAAAGTTCATTAAGAGCCAACTGCATGATTTTGGAGGTCCATGCTCACATTTCATTACTCATCCAGAAGCTACAGAACTAACATTTTGAGGAAGGCATTACAGTTACAATGAGCTAGTGACCATTAATAAACAATTAATGAGGCAGCTATCCTTCAGCCACAAAGTCCATACCAGTCACAGACATGGTATGCAAGCTTCCTCATGGCTTTATTAACGGATCTTGCACAACTTGTCTTTGTGTACTGGAGAAGAAATCAGTGTTTGTCTCAATTTCAGTTCTTCATATATTTCCACCTGTCAATAAGACAACCATCCACGTTCTTTATCTGCTCACTGGAAAAAGATTAAGGCTACCAGCTTATTTTCCACAGATGGCAAACAGCCACTGGATGACAAAAACTTCTTGATCACAACAGACTGAAATACAAAAGTCATACGCTGAATATTTTGGATATGTTTTCCTTCAGAGGGCTTCACAGCCTCCTGCCCACTCCACACCCTCCCAAGCTTCCAAACCACTCTGTCTATCACATCTCGCTTCCTGTTTATAGCCAGCTGGCAATCTGCACCACCTCGCTGTCAGCATTTCATAATATCAATCAATTATAGCGGCGATGAATCAAAGCGCCGCCAAACTATTCCAAAGTTAAACCCAGATTTCTGGATAGGTCTGTATGTGGAAATGAGCGGAGGTCACAGGAGTCAGAGTAGCAGAATGCAATACCTTCAACTTTGATGCTTCTGCTGTAAGGCTAGTCCTGCAGAACAGTTAAAACATACTTGTTTTAATGCATATACACACACACACACACAAGTATTTACATAAAGTCTGCCACACTGCTTTGTCTCTATGTTGTTATTTCAGGATCTGAAGCCGTACATCACAGCTGACAACCCCACGCCTCAGCAGTGTGAGCCCGATGGAACCGACCGGAGGAAAGTCACCCTCACCTGCTTAATTATTGAGAAGCCCCACACCAACTCACAGCGTTAGCGCCGGGGATATTTGCAAACCAAAACTCGCAGCAACTCCCGTGTCGGACAAAGTGAAACCACGTGCACCCACCGCAACCCAACGCGACCGCAGACGTCCCAGAGACTCCTCCTGCCCCCGAGAGCCCTCGGGGCGGCCGCACGTGACCGCGGCCGGGCAGCGGGCAGGCAGACAGCCTCGCAGCGCGTTCCTCACCCCACACAGCCCCACGCACCTGACTTCCTGACACCTCACCGCTCCGGACCCCGCGCTTCGCATTCCTCTCTTACTCACAACCCCGCATCCTCCTCGCCTCCTCGCAGCTCCCCGCTCACCTGCGAGCCCCGGGCGACCTCCACCGGCCCCGGGCCGGCAGCGGGGCAGCGGCAGCAGCTCCGTCCGCCGTCCGCAGCCCGCCGCCCGTCCCCCGCATCCGCCCCGGCCTCCCCTCGCCTCCCGCCCCGGCCCCCAACGCGCAGGCCCCGGCGCGGCCCTTACACGGTGACATGGCCGGAGCCGCGCACCACCACCGGGTCGGGAGAATACTTGAGGAGCTGCTCCTCCAGCGCCCGTTCCTCGTCCTCCTCCTCTTCGTAGATCTCGTCGAAGTCCGCCATGGCCGGGCCCGGGAAGGGGAGGTCGAAGCGAGAAGCCGAGGCGGCGGGCCCGGCGAGTGGGCGGGGGGCGGCGGGAGGCCCAGGTCCCGGGGCCGGAGCGGGCGGCAGTAGGCCCGCGGCGAGGCAGCGGCTGCGAGACGGCGGCTCCGGGCGAGGAAGCGCCCGTCACCCTCCGCGGGGGGAGGGGGCGAGAGGCGGGGCAGGAACAACAACAACAACATCCGGCCGGCGGGACGCCCCGCCCCGCGCCGCACGGGAAGCGCGGATGGGCGGCGGGGGCGGGCGCTGCGCCGCTGGGTAACTCGGGGCGTTACGGCGTCCTGGGTGTGGGCGCGTGTCAGTGCCTGTTCGTGTCTGTCTTGGCTCTCGTTTGGGGCGTCTGCAGAAGCAGTGGGGCAGGTTGGGGGCCTGCTATCAGCCGACGGGTGTCCGTTGGGCCTTCTGGCTTAGCTGAGGTCTCTGTGAGGGAAGTGTTCTCCAGCATGGCTGTTCTGCTGCTCGCACGGGGGCTGTGCGAAACGTGCACCTGTCCCTTGGTGTGGTCTGAGCACCGCAGCCTTCTGGTAGCCCGCCCAGTCCTCTGTGTGTGGAGGACACGCGCACAGATGTTCCTACCCTCAGGTGGATCCACACTTCCCCCCAGCTTGGTGTCATCTGCAAACTACTGAGGGTGCACTCAGTCTTCTCATCCAGATCATCAATAAAGATATTAAAGAGGACCAGGCCTTATACTGACTCCAAAACCTGAAGTAAAGGCTAGAAAATGCCAGTGAGACTGTAACAGCCCAAAGAGCAGGTGAGCTCTTGGCTGCTGTGAAGGCAGAGGAAGGCAGCACTGAGTAGTGCTCAGCTAGGTGATGTTTTAAAAGAGAGACAAGATGTTTTCGTTGGGCAGGGAAATCACGGATCACATGTAGATAAGGCAGTTTATGGGGACATGAAAAACTTCTCAAGAAACTTTTTGGGAAGAAACCTGGTCTGATTTTTTGTTTGTTTTGTTTTTTAAGTGAAGGGAGAACTCTGTGTTCCCCCTTTCTTTCCTTTTTTTCCCAACTGCATTTATCTTAATCACATTAACCTCTTCCTCTTATTAAAAGTGTTCACTGCTTGTTCACCTCTAAAACCTACTGTTTTCCTTTACTCTTACAGTAGATATGTACCAATCAGCTTATTTTATGAAAGGTTTCCTTGGCACTTGTGATGTCCATTACTCATAATGATGTTCATGGCGTATCTCTCAAGAATAGAGTCTATAAAAATATGTAATGGTGCCTACTGCCAGTAGAAGCAATATACTTGTGAAGCACTCTGTGACGCTATCTTTGCCATAGAGGGGAAAAAAAAGCATTATCTGTCACTGTCACACTGGAAAACTGCTGTCTCAATGGGTTTGAGATGAGATCAGGAAAAAATAGTCCCAGAATTCTTGATCATCATTTGAGGTATGCATTACCTGTTTTCTATGGTTACCTTAACAGAGGGAGAGCTGTGACAAGTATTGAACTGAAGTATCAAGTTTCCAGGCTGAGACACCCATGATGTTTCAGCACACTGCATTCTGTAGCACTCGATGTGCTCAGAGCAATGTGACTAATGGGTGTAGTGAGCACCAGCTACTTCAGCATCTCACAGAGTACATACAGCTAGCAACCACCTCTGAAAAGTTCAATTTAAGGAACTTTCTCATCATCTCACATAGGAACAGTTAGCCTAAAGTTAGGCAGTTAGGCAGAAATTATATGCCTTAGCCACAAGGTTGCTATGTCTCTTTGTCTCATTTGCCAAAAATCTTCCCCAGACGCCTTATGTACTGCCTTTAGAGGCAGCAAATTCCATGGTTTGTGTTCTTGGTGTTCCACCATGTGCTGCAGAAGGACTTACCTTGGGCCTCTGTCTCGCTCCAATTTATAGGAGGGAGAAGAGGTTCTTTGATATATGTATACCCGGCGTGAGATTAAGAAGCAACGGTCCAGATGTTGGTCCGACCAGCTTATTACAAATATTAATAAGGGAGATGGGGAAAGGGGAGGATGGACACTATTATGGATTAGGGTGATGGGGAAGGGAAGACGGGTGATAGAAAAGATAGGAAGAAGTACGAATTTGTGTTAAGCGGGGATAGTCACCACGGATCCGGCCGTAGTCCTGTTGCAAGCCATTCCGATGGTCTGAGGCCGAAGGGCAGGAGCAGCGAGGCCGGTCTTTGGCCACAATGGCCATCTTCCTCGAGATAAGTCCACACAAAAGACCATTTCCCAGCCATTATCAGCAGCTTATCCCTCTCGTTGCCCCTGGCCTTGTCCCTCTGTGCTCCTTAGAGGATTTCACAACCCTTAGCCACGACCTGTCCATCAGTGTCCTCCAGACAGAGGATTTCTCTACCTTTGCCCAGGACTTGCCTGGACTTGTTCCTCAGCAAACTTTGAGTCAATGATATAAAAGAATAATCTCTTACAGCCTCTCTCTTGTCTTTAAGTGTGTATCACACAAGTAGTTACACCTTCACTGCTGTCACCTGGACCCCTGGCAGCCACTAGCTGTCACCTGTGAGACACTTCCTTAGCCAGAACTCAGCCTGTCTGTGCCTTCATGTCACATTTGCTTGCCCAAAATGGTGGGACACCTCTCCTATCAATGGTGCATTGTCCTTTCACCGGGAACAATATGAATAACGCCAGTCTTGTACTGATTGTATTTTTAAGCCACTTATTCTCTTCATATCTAAATAAAAGATGGTGGGTTTAAAGTTCAACATGAAAAGTGCTTTGCTGTTGTTTCAAGCAGGATTTCCCTGCCTCGTTAATTTGTTTTCTGCACCTGCCTGTTCAGTGGGATAGAACTGGTGCCACACACAAATCAGTTTGACCAAAGCACTAACTGCTCTCAAGAGCTGCCCTGTAAGAGCCACGTACTGCAACCTAAGGGAACTCTAAACTATTGCCACATGACTTTTTCTTTTCTGTAGCTCATTATACCAGCTCCCTCTCCTTGTCTTTTTCTGCCTGATATATTTATTTCCCTCTCCTTTCTTTACTGCTTGTTCCTCTCCTGACTCTGTGCTTCTTTCTCAGTTCCCCCTTTGCCATCTATCCTTCCCCCTGTTTCCCTCTCACATCTCTGTTTCGTTTGCCTCATTCCTGCCATACACATTGGCTTGTTTCTCCCTGTCTTTACCTTTGTTAATTAGTGCGGTGTTCAGCTCCTGAAGGAAACTCTTTCACTCAACAGTGAAAAATCAAAGAAAGAGCAGCGGGTGCAGTGCTAACCTTGTTCTTTGAACTCCTACCACTAAATAGCAAAGCAAAGCTGACAGGAGCAGCTTCTCTTTTTCTTTCCCCAATTAATTAAGAGAAAAGAGGTAGTAAGAGGGAAAACAAGAGTGGATGGTGATAGCAAGGGAAGAGAGTAAGCAGGGGAGGACAGAGCATGAAGTCAGAGATAAGAAGGTAGAAATAGTAGACCATAATTTACAACACTTGATGCTACAAAGGGAGTTGAGAAAAGCTACAGACTGTAGCACACTTCTGAGGATGCTCACTTCACTTTGTGCTGTACTTTTTTTCATGTACACCACTTCTTACACGAGCCTTTGTGTTGCCACACAGCCTCTCCTCTCTGAGTTGGTTCCTCTGTCCTGCGTAAGCGTCCCATTGCTATCCACAAACCTGACTGATAATGTATGCTTATGCTGTCAGTCACCTTGACCCCCTGGAGTTTCAACAAAACAAAATGAGAGTCAGATTTCTAATGGAAGCATTACTTTTGGAGCAGCCTACATATAACAAAGTGAATAATAGGGTACTTGCAGTTTCAAGTCTGCTAAAACTGCGGAGATGTGCAGCTGAATGCTTCTGTTCCTTCAAGAGGTACATGACAACACATTACTGAAGGCAGAATTTCCTAACCCAAGAAGAATTTGGAATATTCTGAAGTTAAAGACTTCCTTATGTTCCGCGTAACCTGCAGCCAAGATAACTTCTTGAATATTTTTAGGCATGGCTTCTTTTCTTTTTTAAATCTTCAGTAGAACTCGCTGATGTAGGAGATGTGTGTGGTCATGTGTTTCATCCCTTCCCATCAATAGGAAAATCTGATGAGGCTCTATCCTCACTTGTTAGTTATTTATGTATGTACTTATTGATAATAATCACATCAGTTAAGCAGAAATACACAAAGTCTTCGTTTGTCATTTGGTGAGATGGATGTAGCATTGAAACTGATGGCATATTTTCACACTGCAGGTACAAACGTGTGAAGTCCACTAAATACAAACAGAGCAAATCCATTTAGAAGTACAAGCAGTCCAGTAAGATCAAGGTTCTTAACATGTACAATGCATGTAAATATGCAGTACTTAACTTTTCTTCTGAAGATCACCTTTAAGAACAATATTATTGGCACTGTTGATAACAAGTTCCAAGGATTACCGGGGGCCAGATTCTCTTTGCTGTTAGAGATACAGATGCTGTTATTTGAGTAAAGGTGCCACTGACTTCTAAGTTAAAAAAAAAAAAAGAACCAGAAAGGGCAAAGACAAACCTGAAGATTTTCTAGCTGTTAATGATGTGATTACTCATATTCCCTTGAACATCATCTTTATTTTACCTTGTTTTACTGGTTTTACCTCCTTTAAAACCTCACCTGACAGCTTGTATTTATTTCAAGGACAGTATTTCTCTCTTAGTACACATGACTGAATGCCTAAGATGTTTACGCGCCATCTCAAAGAGTCAGTGTCTGGCTGGGATGAATACTGATAACTACCCAATTACTGCAAGTGAGCTGTAAATCTTCACTATAACACGAAATAACTTTTCTATGAACTTTCAAAAATCAGATTTGCTAACCTGTTGTTAAGATGAAATGCTTTATTATAACATATTTAAGAGAGTTAGACAATGACTCTGCCCATTTTGCTTGAGAATACGAAGTGCCAGCATTTTTATCCTGCTTAAGGGCAAATACCTTCTGCTATGCCACCCACATCTACCCAATCAGTCGGAAAACTAGAACTACGTATTCTTTTAGGATTGAGAACATAATTCTTTGCCTGTCAGATTATTCTGACAAATTGCATTATAATTACTTCCTCATTAATTACGGTGACAAATGTTGATCTAAGGAGAGCAAGGAAGGATGGCTTTCATTGAAAGTCCTCAAAACATGAACAACGAAGATTTCCTGTAAGCACCTTAATGTTCACTGGTATTTGGATATAATAAGATGTTCATACCTTCTGCATGCAAGCAAAGACATATTCCTAGCATGTCTGTTTCAGATAGGACAACTTTATTTCTGGTCATCTTTGAATACTTTCTTTTGAGCTTCCAAGGAAATATTTTTTCTCTGTGATAGATAGTATCAGTGTTGACCGTTAACTGCTCTAAAACCATGGGAAAAAAAAAATAGATGCTCTTGTTCCAGGAATTGTTTAAAGTATGGCAAAAGTACTTATAGTGGAACACATTGTATTCCTAGAGTATGAGGTCTTCAAGGGAAATTGGAAGAATTACCCAACCTCTGTGGTAAAGCATGAGAGATGGGAATAACTTGCAACTCAAGAAGAAAACTATTTTCCTTTCAGAGCAAGAGATATATTGGAAAAATAATTGCCTGTCTTTGAGATCCTGTTCATTTTTGGCTGCTGGCAGCCTTGCACTGGCCATCACGCCTGATGTAGCAGAGCCATACTTTCTTGATGAATGTGTGAAAGAATAGAAGAGTGAAGAACTGTCCATGTGATTCAGAGGCAGTTTGTAATCAGATTTGTAAATCCTGTTGCAGATCGGTATGACACTGAAGCAGTTGTTTTCTCTCCTCAATGACAAGAGAGTAACAATTCCAGCCTGCAGTAGAGAATTAAAAAATGGTAAGTTTGGGTACTGATCACTTTGTACTCAATGGACAACTTGTACCAGAACTTACCTGAGAGCTGAATAGCCTGTAGAAACTCTTACCCACAAAGGAATGGAGAAGCTGCATTAGGTTTCCTTTACATTAACAGTTTTTAAAGTGCTATCAATCAGATTCAACAGGCTTTGTGGTTCTGAAAAGACCACTTGTGAAGCACTGTTACTTACTGCAAGATCCTGAAAGAGAAGAGATATTGGGCCTAATCTCAGTGCTGCAATGATCTCGTTTTGGGACCTTGGGCAAAATGGATTGTTTGAATGTCTACATCTTTGTTGCATTAGGTGAATTTCTGGCACAACTCTCACTGACAAGAGTGCTCCCAAGGTTTTCCCCATTGGACAACACCTTAGTGTACAAGTGTTGTTTATCTGTGTGTATCTAGGAAATGTGATCATGGCTTTTATTTTTGTTTATTTGGTAGCCTTGAAAGACCTTTTGTAGCTCTGGAGAATGAGCTGATCTCATTCATTGCCTTCACCTGAAAAAGGTTGTATCTTAACTAACCTTTGAAAACACCAAGCCAAATTCTACTCCCACTGCACCATTCAGCATAGGTGCTGAGTAACCCTGTCTAACAGCTACATGACTGAGAGTACTATTTTGCCCAAATCTTTCCACCTTCTGATTGACGAGCTTGTCTCCAAGATGACTGGAGACAAATCTATGTCTCCATGTGCTTGAGAGTACATACATCCATACCTCTCACAGAAGACAACATTAGCTGTATGCTGTATGTACAGGTGTTTAACAGGAATATTTGCTCTTTGCTAAGCTGCAGTGAAGCACAGAAGACATGGAAATATTTGAGGCTGAGATGTTCTTCAAGCTTCAGACATATTCTTGGCTGATTTTTTTTTTAATCTGGTCAATTTATAGTGGTAATTCTATTTGTTTGCACTTTAAAGTCATGGCTTATACCCTCCTAGTTACATCTTCCTATGGTTTAGGTTCCAGTACTACTTCCTTTTTTAGAAGCTTCACACTGTCTATTGTTCCACTTCAGTCTCTTTTCTTACCACTGGAGCAGAGCTCTGAACCTCATAAACTTCTGCCACTCTTTTTCCATTAGGTTTTGGTATCACCTCAGTACTATAGCAGAATAAACAATCTTTGAGCTAGCATATCTACAGAAAATCTTACATTTTCTGAAAATCCTTTATTTATAGGGTTTTTCAAAGAGAAGGCTTTGAATACAAGCTTGGAAAATGTATTTGTTATAAATAAAAAGAGACAAGCTGTGCAAAACTTTCCCATGTTGTTTTAATAAAAATCTGAATTTGGGTTCAATTTCCACACACTCATATTGTGCACTTCTGTAAGGTGTCCTTTTTTCCCCTTGCAAGGAAGGAAGGAAGGAAGGGAGGAAGGGAGGAA
>PPHD01012698.1:0-17849 GCA_002909625.1 Bambusicola thoracicus | reverse complement strand
ATAACAGCAGATAGCTGCACAATACTTAATTTCCCACCAATTATCATCCACTTCCATTGTTCCCAGATTTCCCGTGAGCTATTTCAGGTCTTTGAGGAGCATAGGAGTTCAAAAACCAAATGGTCAAACAGCAGCTTTTATTAGCTGGCTATGAAAGAGCTACATCTCCCACCTCCCCTGCATATATAATGGCAATACAACATCATCCAATTCTGTTTTGTCATTTTTGCACATAACTTAGTAAATTAAACATATATTTATCTCCCCCTTGAAATCTCTTGCTGAAGGCTAAAGCTCATGTTTATTTGTGCAGACAGGAGGTATATCTCCCTACAACCGACAAATATGTTTGAGGTTCAGAAAATGCATTAGTAACGAGAAAAGGGCAATCGGTTGATAAATGAAATATTCTGTGTAACTCCCTTAATTGCTGAACACATTTTGTTCAGAGAACATGGCATTAAGTGGATATAGTGGCAAAAGATGAACTCTGCATTATTTTTCCTGTCCCACACCATGGCAAAGTTCACAGTTCTAGAGAAAAAAATTCCAGTCACTGTTTTGGCAAACAAAGAGAGCTGTAACTCAAACTAGCATATGGATAAAGGTCCAATGGTCTACCTGCTAGACAACAATAAATAATATTTGATGAGATACACGGGAAAGCAAAATCTTCCCTTCATCCTCCTACATCCACTCTGTCCCATCTATCACAGTCCTCAGTGCCATGTGCTGATGAAACCATGCGAGAAGTGCTTCTCCACCCTGCAAGTACAGAACCAGCAAGAACAACCAGAAATGGCCCTTTTACATTAAAAAACAGCCAAAAGACTTTAGAGGTCTTTTGCAGCACCTGTGTAATGGAGTGAGCAGCAAAATCCACTTGAGCCATGAAAAACAGCCTCACAGGTTTGATCAGCTCTGGCTAGAAAGGGCTTCCAGCCTTCACACAAATCCCAGCGGAGGCCCATAGTCACCACATCACTCACAGCCCCAAATCTCATAGAGATGTGCATCCAAATGCATAGAACAGTTTTTACTTCCAGCAAGGATCTTTGGTTCTATGTACCCCAAACAAGGCGCGTAGAAAGCATCAATGCAAACGTACCCCCAAAAAAACCTCAGGTGGAAATGTAATGGAATTTCCAGTATTTCCAATATCCAGATTTTGCCTGGCTTTATAGCTTTTAGTTCCTCACTGACATACGGTTACATCAGTCTATCAGCCCAAGATGGTCACTTACAGAGAAGAGAAATTGCAGATTAAAGCAATATTATTGCAGAGACGCACCAACTCTGGTCCACGGATTTGGTTGTGCAGCTCTAACAGTAAATCTTCACTCCTGCATCCTTTCAGATGCTTCCCAATAGAAAACTACCTGATGCCACATTTCTCTGAGCTATGCAACTGTATAATGGATATTTTTCAGGACTTTATCTGATGCAGCCAGACTGCTCAGATCTGTATGTTATCAGAAAGATCAGTAATAGCTTACATTTAATAATGATGCCCAGAATAAACAGACTTTTACAAATGTAACAGCAGTGGCTGCTACTGATGTTAATGAAAAAATACCATTTTCTTTGGTAACAGAAAAGGGAAAATATGGGCAAAGAAAGGACATAGTTAAACAGTCCAAAGGCAACTATTTTTGTAAGACAAGAGATAGTTTAATTTACTGGCCATAGTAAGTTTTATAGTGAGACAAACTGCAATCTAATTACTTGCTGCAAAACAAGTGCTTGATTTGATTTTAGGAGAGGTTCTCTCTAATTCCCTGTTATTGTTTTGTCACTGTAAACTTAGAAATTGCTACAGGGCCAGTAAGTTTAATTTTCAAATCAATCCTTGATTTACACACATACCTTGGCTGGTGTGCATCTGTAATGTGTAAACAGTACATCCCCAAGCAAAATTGTTATACAAACATAATTGGAAAGCTATCTATCTACCTCAGTTCCAAGCACATGGATCTTGGGGTTTAAAAATAATAACTGAAGAAAGCCCTCAACCACCAGCATAAAGGGAAATTAGTACTGAAAACTCGAGTCTGGAAAATACAAAGCAGCTGGCACAGAAAATGTGTACCAGAAAATAAGCAAATCTGAGATGGAAGCTAGGTTTCTAGAATGTCTATAAAGGCAGGTATCCAAAGCCATACTGGAAAGAAGAACCATTCTACATACGTGACAGGAAGATTTCTGCTAATAGCAATCTTTTGTAAGTGATGTTAAATCATTTAGAAATGCTTCAGTTTATGACTCCTCTAATATTTATTTGAAAGTCATCAAAGAGGAGCACATCAATTTTGCTGTAAGAAGATGCTCTTAGGAAGCTGTTCTTTGAGCACACCTCACAAGAATCACATGCAGCATCAGCTATGTTATTTCACACTGCTTTATACAGTTGCCCCCACATGTGCAGTTTGAGAATCTGAAACATGATGCAATTTGAGATTTCTTGGAGAGAAACTGTAAGGGCAGCAGCAAAGCCCGTGAAATTTATCTCAGAAGTGCCCAGAGGAAAGCCAGGCTTATGTTGGTGCTTGTAAAGAAATCCCCTGGCTCACACAGCACCCGCATGCATCAGGTGAGTGCAGAGTGGGAAGCACTGCACCATCTGCAAACATCGAAGCCTCGTATCCAACGTGTCCACATCGAGCGAAGGGAGCCCTGTGAATGGGCACCGCAGCAGAGATCTCAGAATGGTTTGTTTTACTTCAGTATATCAACGGCATCGGACAAACAGAGCATGTTTAAAGGGCAAGGGAAAGCTGCACACATCATCACCTTTGGATTCCCAGAGGTCTCAAAACACATCATTTATCTGGCCACTTACAGCATTTCCAGTAACGTTCCACATGAATTCTGAATCACTCATCACGACATCCTCCACAAAGAGAGAGAACCTTCTGCCTCCATCCAACACCGAATGCTCAAAGAGACAAGTTACAGACCAAGGGGACACAACCAGACCATGATTTGGAGATGAGATCTCTCTGGGTTTGAAATGCCGTATAATTCCTAGAACTCATTTCTCATCCTCCAAACTCCGGCAATGATATCGTATAAAAGCAAGAACAGTTTTAGACACAGAAAGCCCAAAGTGAGCAGGTACACAACAGCAAAAGGATCAAAAGGCACAGGAGCTCACAAGCAAGCAAGATGCAGCAAAGTGCTGCTCAGAAAAATCACAATGGCACAACAAAATTTCATTTAAGTTGACTTGAAAGAATGAGAGCACAGCTCAAAAATGTGAAGAGTTCAGGGTTTTATACTGGGTAACCACTGAGACTTGACATTTCTTCTTGGAAGGATTCTTCTATTCCCCCCCATACAAGTAATCCTTTGTTAGAAGATAAAAAGTCTTTATTAATTATGTATAAAAAATGTCTAGCACTGCTGCTGGGGTCATAAATAATGATAAATACAAATTAAAGCACCCCAGCTTGTTAAATAACCTGATAAAAAGAATTTTCCAATGGAGATTCATCGGGAAACTGCTCTGTGGAGAACAACAAGAAAACAAACAGTAGACATAGTTACCTAACAATGTCAGCAAGTGGGGAGAATTTTTTTTCCTTATAACATTGTTATATTAATGCTTTCACTAGCACGAAAACAGCGGCTAGATTTGAAGCGAAAAAAGCTCACATTCTAATAGAACTGACAGCATTAACTTCTATGATTATTTTCTGCCCCTAGAAGCCTGGGAATGTGCTTGCATTGTACAATTAGATCACAGCAAACAAAAAGACATAGTAAAATGGGAATGGGATAAGTAGTTAAGAATGGTCCACCTGACGCGTCGGAGGGACGGCTTATTGAAGTCATTCGCTGCCTTCTGCCTTCCTGAAATGAATGGGAAATGGGGAGTTTCTGGTGAATGATGAGACGGTCTGAGATTCTTTGAAAATGTCAAATCTAACAGCACGAGGAAATGCCTTTTGAATCGGAAGATGAGAGCTCAGGGGAGTTAAATTAACAACATAGCACAACATTTTACCAAGTAATAGCACTATATTTTTTCTTTTATGGAGCACTGCTCGGGGCAATATTTAATCTCTTGAGTTTAATGAACTTTTAAAACTACTCAATAAATACTCAAGGCCTTGACAAGTACAATCATAAGATAAATTTAGCCCCACTCCAGTGGACTATATCACTTTTTGTTATTAAAAAATGTTAATTTTAATATACTAGGGGACTTCATTTCTATAAAATAAGGTGGCAGAGTTTCTAACTTCATATCACAATGGTTAGTTTTCATTAAAGATGTTAAGTATGGTGTCATTTTTAATAAAAATACATGGTGAGCCCTTCTTTCTAGGCTAATAATAGGACTTTGGATAAATAGTGCTATCTATTAAATGCTCCGGCTCTCAGCAAAGCTTCCCTCAGTCACTACAGAGGTTAAGATTTTGGGAAATTATTTAATGAACTGAATTCACATAACTGAAAAATTTTTAATGATGTATGATTATGTATAAATATATTATGAAGATGAAGTAACTAGAAAAAAGGACATAGATGCTACATTTATGGGAACACTGGAATAAAATGACATTCAAAAAAATACAGAGAATTCACATTTCAACTGTCGTGAAGAAATCAAGAAAACCAACCTGGATCAATACCATTCCAAGAACCCACCATATGGATGGCTGAAGCACTAGATTACCTCACAGCTTTGGATGGACTGAGAACTCCAGTCCAATGGGAAAAATAGTGGACTTGGTGAAGTCAACACAAATTTGCTTTGTGGAACAAAGAATTCACCCCATTTAACTTTGTTGTCACCATGTATGCAAAAAAAAGTTTCTCTCACGGCAGTATCTCTCAAACATAGCACCTCTAAGTTCCATTCTTCCTGTTAGTATACAGACAGAAGAAAAGCATTAAAAGAATGCAAAAATTGTAGTGTCAAGCAGTCGGAAAATACAAGGCACTCAAACTGAGGTTTATGAATGTAGGCCATCAATTACCTAATTTCAAAACATTTCTAGTTATCACTGTAAAGGAATCTGTCTGCAATCATTTCACAGCAGCTAACAACTCTGTGCCTACACCATCTCTAAGTATCAAGATGAGGTATCATCAAAAATAAAATAAAATAAAAATTGGGAGTTTTTGATCAGTGACACAAGAACCTCAAAATAATTTGATGTACACAGGCCATTACACTGACACACAAACCATTTAAGAGAGTACCTCCAAGGACACCTTCCACATTGCCTTCATTCATAAATACATGAATCCTTAAATGCATTCAGAATTGACTATGGTTTTGTATATATGCTCTCTGAGTTATCAGACATGAAGTACTAAGTAGTCTTCCCATTTATTTTTCATTACCTCCCTGAAAAATGGAAGAAAATCAACAGCTCCAAATCTTTTTGAAATATATTTCTGAAAATCTGTATATTGATTTAACCTCTTTCACGCCACATTTTTTTTTCCAACTCCCAGAAGCACTCTTTAGTAAAATATCACCATTAGCTTCAAAAAGCAGGCAGGATGTACTATTTGAGTTATGCAAGGATTCTTCTCATAAGAAGTATCAAACTCTGTAGACACCAAATAATTTTCTGCATGCACTAGCTTTACATGTATAAAAAACCTGAATACGTTTAATCTTTCTTAAACCAAACTCATAGGGTTTACAAAAATAATAATAATAATTTTAAAAAGATGTTTAAAGTCACCATGCATTTTTTAATATAAAATATCCGCACGAGCACCTAACTATATTGACACTTTCCTGTGCTCAGAAAGGAAATGCAGCAGTGCCTCAGTAACGTAGATGGCCTCTCCAGCTATACAAATGATTTGTACTGAAGGCATCTCCACGGAAAGCATTCAGGGTTACAGAGACCCCATTTCACTGCTTCCTAAATTTTTTCTCAGCCTGATAAAAAAGCTTTAACTGTTTTCATGGGACACAAGAGGTTATCATTCTGGTCCACTATAGGGAGTGACAGAAGTGTCGTGCCTAATCAGTCACCAGCAAAAACTGTTGTTATTTCCAGCAGTGCTCTGTCAACAAGCCAGTGGGGCCACACACCCGCACCCGGGCCTTCTTCATCAACTGCTCTTGTCAGATTTAATGTGTTCTGCAGGTACCAAAGCAAAGCATTTATAGCTTCCATTTTCTCTTCAATAAACCTTCTCTGCACCTTCTCCCATTTTAAATGACGCAGGTACCTGTCTATTTGTATGAACTGCTCTGCCAGAAGCACTTCCCTTCACAAAGTGTGGAGATCAGCTGAGGTAATGCCCACTCCACATATCTTTTGGGAAGTTCATCTTCCTGTTGGACAAAATGTACTTACAGCTGGATGTTAAGATATGAAAATGCATAGCTTAAAAGTGACAGTGCACTGACATGAATCTAGGTGAATATGCAATCCATGTCCTGGATGATCTCGTAAATCAGGAGTGCTCTATTTATTTAACTCTGCCCCTGATCCATACTTGTTTCAATAAAAGGAAAATCAAATCCAACACCACAAGCATGAGATTTTCAGCAGGAACATTCCTTTTAAGGTCTTTTAAATAGGTGGGTTTTTTTGTTTGTTTGTTTGGTTTTTTTTCCAATGCTTATTTGGTTGTCATGACCACATGTGGATTCCTCCTTCTGTGGGCACCATGACCATTTTTGGTCATCCCATCCTTATTGGGTTTCCTCCTAATGTGGGCACCATATCTATATCTGGTTGGGACGTCCTTATTTGGTTTCCTCCTTAGCATTCCATCCTTATTTCAGCCAGTGGAATCCTGGGGTGTATTAAAAAGAACGCAGGGGGGAGGGAAGTGATCTTTCCCCTCTACTCTACACTGGTGAGGCCACATCTGGGCTACTGTGTCCAGTTTTGGGTTCCGCAGTTCAAAAAGAACAGGGATCTCCTTGAAGGAGTCCAGCAGAGCACCACGAAGATGATTACGGGCCATGAGCATCTCTCATATGAGGAAAGGCTGAGTAACCAAGGTCTTTTGAGCCTGAGGAAATGAAAACTGAGGAGGGGGATATGATTAATGCTTATAAATTTTAGAGGGAGGTGGGAGGCAAATGGATGAGGCCAGGCTCTTCTTGGTGGCGTGTAGTGATAAGACATGGAGTAATGGCCTAAAACTTGAACACTTGAACATGCAGAAGAACGTCTTTGCAGTAATTGTGATGGAGCACCGGAACAGGTCGCCCAGAGAGGTTGTGGGATCTCCTTCTATGGAGATATTCAAAGACTTGGCTGGATGCCCACCTGTGTGACTTATTGTAGGGTACCTGCTTTAGCAGAGGAGTTGGACTCTATCTGTTAAGGTCCTTTCAACCCCTGAAATTCTGTGAAAGAAGTTAGATAGGAAATGAGAGTAAAGGGAGGAGCCTGCTATTATTACAACCATACAAATATTCAGAAAATTTCAACAAGGAAGATATACTTGTGATTTTCTTTCAAATGCAGGACTCAATCCAAGAAGAAATACATTCATCATTTTGCATTTCCTGAGATTAACTAAACAAATCCCTTAGCTGTGGGCTGCAATGTTTACTCTTCAACAGATTCATCATTGGGAAATAAACATTCATGTTGCCTCCATGCAATATGCTGGGCTAATTTAGACTTCACCAATCAGGTTGAACTGGATTACATTTTAACTACCTTCAAGACTGTTTGAGAACAAAAATTGCTGTTTTCACCATATTAAACCCATTTCGTTCTGCTTCAAACAGAGGTTACCAGTCTCATAGGAGTAATGGGACACAGACACTGACATCATAAATCAATAAAGGGAAATCATATCTGTCAGTCCATCTTTAGATCACAGGGCTTCTTTCTTGTTCCTCCTAGCTGACCTCTGCAACAAAGCTGTCAGCTTGGAAGAGCTTAATATCTTGAGAAGATAACCCCTTTAAATTTCTCTCCTGAGTCACTGACATCCTGTCAACTAAGAAAAAAAAAAATATATAGGTCTAAATTTGGGATTGTTGGGAATTCTTTTGGCTTGCTCAGTACTATGCTAATGTTGCATCCATCTGCCCAGGGTAAACTCCCAAAGAGCCTGATTCTGTAAACTGTCAGGAGTCCAAGAACTTTGTTAGTGCCTCTTAGGACCAGGCTGCTTATAAATTAGGATAAATTTGTGAGCAGAAGGATTTTAGCTGCAGTTGGTCTTTTAAATGCATGAGCGACAATCATACTAGAAAATAGAAAAGCTTCAATAATAACAAAATAATATGTCCAGAAGTTCCACTGTCCTTTTCCAATAGGAAAGAAGTGTCATCCCTTGTTGTATGAGATGGGAGACTCCACCATAACGATGGATATCACTTCATCATGAGTGTGCTTGGGGCTCAGATTACACTTCTCACTCCTTCTTACTGGAACATGATGGTAAGCCAATGCAGCATTTCTTTGCATGTACAGTTAAGAAGTGCGGAAAATATTTATACATAGATAGTAGTAACCATTGGAGATTAAAGACGATAACTGAAGATTGGTAAACAATCATTAATTTCTTGGAAAGCCATTAAATACAATGTCAAACATTCAGTGCATTCATTCTTTGCCATCAAGAGCATTCAGACTCAAATCAGTTTTTCCTCATCTGAGGCTCATTCAAGCAATTTTTTTCACAACCATTCCTCAGCAAAATACAGCCTCTATCTCCTTCCTCAGGTGAACTATTCCCAGTCACCTTTTACATGGCTGCAATTTCAATCAACAAGTGAGTGAAAAAGAGCCTGGAATGAAAAAAAACTCCAGGGAAGAAAGCAACAATCAATTGAAAAGACATTATTTATTAAACTATATTAAGTGAATATATATAATTTGCAAGTTCAGTCAGAAGAGTCGACATCTGCCCTTTGCTTTGTTAACAGTGAAGTACAGAACCCTCATCTGCCACCCTAATACTGGCATTTGGCAGTTTGTATGTTTTTAGAAAGACATACAATGCACAAATCTGATTAGACCTCTCAAAAGACTGGCAGAATTTTACTTGAATTGCCAGCTACTGTGCGAGGGGTATTATTGCTTGTCTTTGCTGTGCACGGAAAGCAGTATGAAGGACTTGGCGGGGGGGGAAATGGGGGATGGAAATCAGTGGGGGCTGTAGGGCATGAACATAGTTTGCTTTAAAATTCAGTGCATTTCTGACAAAGTGCTGGGAAATGTCACAAGTTTTGTGGATCTAAGAACAGCTGAATAACATGACTGCCAGCCTCTGATGTTTGACTTTGCATACAAAGACAGGGATGGCCAGATTATTATATCTTTATCAAGGAATATGGCAATATACACTTAAGCAAAGGAGAGGGATTAAGCACAGACAATAACTATTAATACGTGAGCACCATCCACTCAACCATTGAGGCAGTAATAAAGGTATTAATTTGACAGTAAACATTAAAATGTGTACAGTAAGATGGATTTTCGAACAGTGCAGTGTGGCATAACCTTAACACAGTACAATAAAATCATTCATTACAATGAATAAATAGCTTAATGAGATTTGAAACATTCAGCACTCTCTGTGTAAGCAAGTGATGAAGTGAAGCCTGATATCAGCACCACAGAGCATAAATTATGCAGAAGTAATATTTTTAATGTCATCTACTCACTGGCATTGTTGCTTTTGTTAAATATTCAAGTGTACATCTTTCTTGGACAATACCATATTAATCTATAAGAAAGTCTACAAGTCACCTACTATGGAACCTGATATTCATAAAAGTAAGCAAAACCTAAGTATGCACAGATAGTATGTTTTCCTTAATTGATTTACTTCTGTAATGACTACCAGATGGGTTAATGCCTCTTTTCCTTATTTTGGGGGGGGTTGGGGGTGGTTATCGCTATTGGTATTTTACTTCCAAAAGTTCAGCTGTCACATTAAGCATGGCATTCTACGTCAAGCAGCAGGAGTATGTATTATACAGTGTTGAACTGCAGGGGTGTAAGACAAACTGCTGAAGCACACTTTTCTCCCCTATTAATTTAAACAACTTATTAACAAATCAAGCCATTTCATTTAAATTATGCGCCTCGCCATGTAATTAGTTAAGTAAAACTACTTAAAGCACATTTTTCTTCCTATTTTAAACCGTGCTGTTAGAGCAACTACATAGTAAAGCAGAAAGAAAACCAATTATTCTAACAATGATTTTCTTAAAGGCTACACAGAAGTTCCAGGCGGCATAGAAAAGGCAGTGGATTTTGTTTAATGATCATTTATTTCTTTGCTGTGTACAGACACAGCTCTGAATTTTGGATTAATTTCAATAAATATAAAAATCTTTATTCTAACTGTTCCAAAGCACTTGTTATTTACATTTGGAAGTGCAGGATTACTCATGCATGGCTGCCTGTCAATTAATCCAGTATCACCCCGTGGATTTTCCCATTTGTAATTGGAAAATAGAGCTTTTCTGCTTCTCTGCAGAAACAGCAGCCATTTAACTACAGGTGGTTGCAGTGGCAATGCACACATTTATCCAATGTTTATATATAAAATAAAAACCCCATTTCCTCCAGAGATAGCTAAAGCATTTTGGAGGTTATTTTCCTGCCTCTGCTATTAAACTAAGTTTTACAGATGACAGAACAGCAAAAATCAGAGTAGCAGCAATGGGGGCAAAAATTAACAATCTTAACAGAATCGTTTTAATTTCTTGCAATAGGACAAAACACACTGAAGAATATTAAAAGAGGATTTCAGGATTACTATGCAGTTACATCAGGAATACCATATTTTGCCGTTTACATGCAGCTGTATTTATTCTTCTAGAAGCTCCTAATTCCTTCTTTCAGCTTGGAAAAATTATGTGGGGAAGTGCTTAAGAGACAGACAGCAGAGAGGTGCTGGGTGTTGATTGTCCCCGATCCAGGCAGGGTATTTGTTGTGGTGCTGCCATCACCAACAGGCCACCGACCTCATGGGGTCCTGAGCCACATCTAGGGCAGCAGTGCTGAGTGCATTTGCACTGTGGCCTTAAACACCAGGTTAACTTCATATCAACACACAGGAAAACACAGAGAGAAATTGATACATTGCTTGGATCAAGTAGGAGTTCTGAGAGACAGAGTCCAATGCAAAAAGCAAGCCTCTAGTCCCTACAGCATCCCAGAAAACTTGGTGTTTTACCAGGTTCAGAATTAGGCAATTTTTACAGCAGCTTGTCATCAGCTTTGAAGTGAACAGAAGAAATAGATAGATGAATATGCCTGACAACATGCCTCAACAGTTATCCATTCTCAAAATCTAATAGAAACTAATTATTCAACAGTAAGGGCAATAGAAAGGTCTGCATCCTATAAAGTAAGGACACTGACTGAAGCAGCAAGATATTTTTTGCAGCAATGCCAACAGAGGTGTGAGGGGGAAAAAAAGAATCTATTAAAATGAAAAGAACAAACTTTCATAGTCTGATTCTGAAATAATTAATGACAATTAATGAAATAATCGATGACTAGGCCAACAGAATAATAACTCCAGCACAATTTGTTGTACAGTAAGTTGTCTATAGTAGCTAAATAATTCTTCTAGAGGACAAAAATGTGAAGTCAAAGAGAAAGCTGTCATTGTATTTGTGGCAAAACATCATTGTTAAAATGTAGCACTGAATTACGTTCAAAACAATCAATGCAATCAGTGCTTCTGGAGCTTATTTGTCATCCTGCTTTCATCACTCAATACTTGTTGTTTTAACCTCAGACTGGTCTGAAAATCGGAGCACAAAAAATAATGACACGCTGAAATCTGCTGATGACTCGGTGCACCGAAACCTGCTGCACGTGAAGCAACAATTTTATTGCAAGCTAAGCTGGGTATTTGGGGATGTGAATTGGTATTTGAGGTTGTAAGGAACACTGCAGCACTCCATGCTGGATTATTACCCTCTGTGCAACGTTAACTGGAAGAACCACACCTGGCTTTATGCTCTATGCAAAAATAATAAAGGGCATCACCACACAATGCCATTGCCTGAGGGAGATGGGGATGAGTATTTATTGGCCTTCTGTATGAGAACTAGAGTAACTTAAATACAAAATAAAAAGACAGGCATGAAAAAAAATAATTAGACATGGCCTGTGCAAATCCAGGAGGCAAGTCCCTGAGGAAAGCCATGGAAAATGCTTTTTCCTCTGCTGAAGCAGGGCAGAAGCCATGAGGAACACACAGGGAAAGGGGACTTTGCCATCCCTGGCACAAATGGCCCTTACTCCCCCTCCGTACAAATAGGAGGGAGGAATATCCTATAGGAACAGAACAACACGAGAAGACTTCCCTTTAGCTTGGTCAGAAGTTAAACAGTTACCTCTTAGGGCCAAAACAGCACAATAAACACAGAGAGCTAGAGAAAGAAAGGGATTGTTGGGGTGGTTTATCCACTCATGTGGCACAGCTCTTTAGTGACGGCCAGAGCAGATCTGTGCAACACTGACCAATGCAAGTACCATCAATGGGGCTTTTGGTTTCGTAACAAATCCCGTGAGCACTAATCACATACTTAACCAGAAATTCTACTTCAGATCAGCAGTGCTTGTCCCACTGTAACAATTCCAACAAACACCCAGCCAACTAAACAGCTACATTTCAATACAAAGTACACACTGTTCCCCAAAAAGGAGATATTTGTCCTTAAATGTTCATAACCAAGAGCTTTTCATTCCGACTCACCTTCATCAGCAGCTGCTTAAGACCCCTGAAGAAAGCTCCCACTGTAAGATGACAAAAATAAAAGCAGTATGACGAAATACCTTTCCTTATCCCAACAGCTGGCTTTAACTAATTTTCGGGTAGTGCAGGTGTGGAGCATTTGTGGGAAACTTGGTGGCGTGCAGATAAATGGAAATACCAGCTTCCTGCCGCTAACAATCACACAGAGCAGCGTCTGCGCTGGCTGCCACAACGACCGTCAAAACAGACACGGCGGGATGCACTCAGAATGCAGGTGGGGTTCACGTGGAGGCTTTTCCTTTCCATAAGTGTTTTATTAAGCAGTTTTCAAGATACCTCAGCTGCTGCCATAGGAGACCAAATACTGTCTATCTTCAGCCACACATTCCAGCATTCAATCAGAAGAAAGTGCATTTCAAATGCAAGTTACCTGAATTTTATTTCTCCCCAAATGGTGTTTGTTGGAGAACAGAATAAGCAAGCCACATTCTCTTCGCTGTGCTTGGGCAGTTTGATGGTGTGGCTCGTCCTGTTTCATTCTCAGTCATGATATCACTACCATTCAACTCTTTTTTTTTTCTTTCTTTAATTTTATTCTGCCAAAAGCACAAGTTGATGATAATAACAAGAAAAACATTACAGCAACAGAACATAACTCAGGAGTGAAAAGTACCCAGAGAAAAGAGGATTCAGGAAAGCTCCATGAAGCATGGAGGGGAAGGAGAGCTTAACATTCATAAACATTTTTGTAAATAATTCTAAAAGCTGTGTGGAAAATTAGCCCTCCGGCATTTCACCTTCTTGTTGTAAAATGTCATAAACTTTGAACATGTGGAGACAAATCGCAATTGAGCTAGGACAAAACATCAGTCATGCAACACAAAGCAGAGCATAGCGATTGCAACGTATGATCTGGAAAACTCTTCGGAATTTCACTTCATTTTCATATTTAGAAGTGAAAGGATCTATCTGAAACTAGGTTACAGAAGCAAACACAGATTTTCCTTGCCAAAAATGGGTACAATTAAAGAGGCAATCTTTTCTCAGAAGCCAATTTCAAATTTACACTCTCTTTAATTTGGTTAAGTTCAAAATAAAAGCAGATTTTCCCACTCACTAGCACCAACACATGCTTCAGAATGTCCAATCAGGAAAAGTTCTGTATCAAGGACAGATGCTAGTGGCACACACCAACTGACCCATGTGTGCTAGCCATCCGGCCCCAAGATCTGCTAAGTCCTCCCTCTGCAGCATCACTGTAAAGGTACTCCCTGAGATGCATGATCCTGTCTTCACTAGGTCATATTCTACAAACACACGCATAACAAGTAAGCTTACAAGTCCTTCTGCTCAAACTTGTGGCTTTTCTCAGCTTGGCGAAATGAGAGTTTTTTAAAACTCCTCCTGGAACTAACTCCAATATTTCAGGAAACACCGGAGATCTCAGTAAACAGGATGGTCATCTCACAACTTGTATGGAAACCAAAATAACCTTATTTCTGAAGAGGTAATGATCTGGGGAGTGACAGTCCTCAGCCAAATTAACTGATTGCCAGCTGACAGCAGTCATCAACATATTTCAGAACAGTATTTTCTTTACAGTTCAAATGCTCTGAAACCTCTGACCCCAAAACAATGCAGGATGAGAATGGTGAAGAAAAGGGCTGTGGGATACATGAGAATCCAATATGGTGGAAGCTTTCGTCATACAGCATTTTCATCACCAACAAGAGACTCCTTCCTTCCCAAATTTTTTTATGTAGAAACAGCACAGCATGAAAGAATGGAGTCTGTTAAATTGTGATTATGCAAAGGTAGAACAACAACAATTTGATTCAGCAAATCCACTATCAGGTGCTTCCACAACACCCACTTCTTGATGATCATCAACTTCTGGATCTTTCCGGACTATTCTTAGAGAAAAGTCTCATCATACCAAGGGCACACACTCCAGCACATTCCATTCAGATCTTTTCTTTACATTCTACTGAAAGTACAGACACAGCAAATGAAGTTTTGATACCACTGTGATGGACTTGTGCTTGGCAAGACCACAAGTCCACTTCAGTGCCCTCATCCAACTGCTTCTGGGGAAAAATAATGGGCCATCCCCCTTAAGAGGGCCTTTTCTTCACTTTTAAGGAAACAAACGGATCTGGGAACACTAGTACAAATGGAACCTGACTTCCCCTGTGTTTGACCAAGAGCTCTAGCAAGAGTTTCCTGCAGATGGTAGAACTTGTTCATTTGCTAGAAGATATTGCTCTCGTGCCCATCTATAACCCTTGCGTGATCTATCATTGTCTTTGGTACTTCTCCCTCTCATTAGCAAAATCCATTATGGGCTGCTAAAACTAGCCAGCTGAAAACCTATTGGAAAGACAACAGGGAATCAGAGGTCTCAGGCTTTGCTTCCTTAGAAAAGGCTGAAAACCTCTTGATGGCCTCAGAACTTCAGATAAATCCTACCACAGCCCAATGAAAATAAAACCTAAAATATGTGTTTGTAGAATATATTTAGAACAGACAATACAGTGGGTTTGAACATGAGCTTTAAGTTTATTTATACGGTCAGTATTTACAGATCCCAACTGTGTATGAATTTTACAGAAGTTCTCTCCCCAACACACATCTTTCCTTAAGAAAGATGACTTAGCCCTAAGCAACAAGGCAGGGGAGAAGAGCAGCTCCATCCATTTGATCTTTTATTTTTAATTAAATTTCCCTTATTTCTACCACTCTTTGTTCTCAATGGGATATAGATGAACGCATTTTTCTCTACTTGTTATTTTCTAAATCTGAATGAATATCTAATAGAAAAACCATAAAAAGCTGCTTTAGCTCTTGGGGCAGCGGTAGGACAGCAGCAAGCTGTTTATTTGAAATTTCTAATGTAAAAAAGACATTAAAAAAAAAAACAACCTGAAGAATAGATGTGCCCACTTCATTTACAAGCACAAATGCTTAAATTGCACACACAGCCCAGCCGTACATATCCGGACATTTTTCACAAACTCAATTAAATGCTCCAGTGCTTTTCAATATTTTTCTACTTGTCAATATAACGAGATGCATGCATACCGAAAGCTTGGCCTTTAAATCAGCCTTTTTATCTAGTCCCATTACTCTAGTGAGTGTTGTGTTTTGTGACATAATAACGCAGTACTACAGAAATGGCCATGATGAGCCTCATCGTGCATTTCAATCTTTCAAGGTATCAAGCTTCATTTCAGACCGGAATTTTACAGATTCTTCCCCCACTTCCTAAAACTGAAAAGCCAACAATACATTGAGACTACTCCAAGAAGCAAATAACATATATGAATTATAGAGTTTCAAATAAAAAATTTACACTGAGCAGCATCAGTGTTTTTTTCCTTACTCAACAAAACTAGATCACTAATTTCAAGTGCAATCAAGCTTCAGACTTTGACATTCCGCCCTCCACTTGTGCTCATGAAAAAAAATAAATTTTGGAGAGGTATTTTTTCCCCCGCCTTTATAGTTTCTGAATTATCAAGTAAGTTTCTGCTGCGGGCCCCATTTTATTTTTCATCCAAAGTAAAGCTATTGGCACGTTGCACAAAAGCTCCTTTTTTTCAGAAATAGGAAATCTAAAATGGAGAGGAACTGGGTCTATACTATGAGATTATTAAGGAAACATTTATCTTTAAACCACCTCAATTCCCAGTTCACTGCTGTACTGTAACACTAGGCTCATTGCTTTCTCTCTGCCTACAGCGCAATAGGTTGTGAGAGTACCAAGGGGACTGAAGTAAATTCTTTGTTATGTCTACACAAAGTAGTAAATGAAGCATGCAGCTCAAACCTCTCCTGCAGTGGCCAGATCCTTAGTGCCTTTCCTTTCAGAGTGGAGGATTTAATGTTATTTTCTTTCCCATATGCTTCATCTTTCAGCTTTAGCATAAAAAGGAAAAAAGAAAAATAATCTAAAGGCTTCGTTTTGCACTAACTGCTCCCTTCAGATTCCGAGGCATGTCCTGATGAAAGCTAGGTTGTGATGGAGCGAAATCAAAAGAGGAAGAAATTTCACCCTGTGAGACGATACTTAAAAGAGGGGAAAAAAGGCCTCAGAAAAGAAAGTCCTTTACTGAGTAATTAGCCATAATCTTAGATAAGACAACAGATCAAACACATACTCTTAAAAGAGTTGCAGTGGGAAAGAAAGAATTTCTGCAAAGGTTTATGAAGGATGCTAAAAAAAAAATAAATAAAAAGAAAAGCAGAAACATTAGCAAACTTTCGCACTGAAATTAAAAGAAAATTATACAGTTGTCTCTCTGCTCCAGTTCAGGTTTCAAAATGGATCTGGGAGAGATCCAGAGAAAAAAAGCTCAGAGAACAAACGTTCCCCTTCCTCCCCAAGCGCTGAGCTCCGTAGCAGTTTGTTTCACAGGGGTTTCCAGCACTGCTTTGGGGCTGCCTGCCCAGGCTGCACACCAGCAGCTCTGACTGTGCATCCTGAGGTGCTGCTCTTTAGCTCTGGATCCACAGCCCATTTATCTGCCCTCTCACCAATGCATTACAACACACAATGCTACAAACCATAAATGATGATGAATTCTACATCCTCCCTCTGTAACAGCACTGCAAGCAGAAAGATTTTCAAGACATCTCCCACAGTCTCCGTTGTAACTGTAACATTCATCTCCTTAAGACCTGAGCTACAAGGCTGATTTCCACAAGTATCTGCTGTGAACTAACAGTGAAGGGCAGCTCCAAAACAGTCTGAAAAATCAACTAAGTTGGTACTTCAACTTGTTGGCCTGAATAAAGCCTTAAATAAAGCTTAAAGCCTGAATTCAGCCCAAACTCACCAACCTGAAAACTCCCACGTTAGCTGCACCCATCCTCAGATACTCCATGTGAGTAATTTCCCAGTCCCAAAGTAGCCACACGACTCATGAGCTAACACTTACCAACTCACCAAATGCTTCACCTAGGATGATAAATCTGGTTTTATAGGTCTGAGGGCTCTCATCAAAAACCAAGTATAAATACTTTAATGAGAGACTTTTTGTCACACTGTGAAAACTTTAATTAAGGGCTTGTTACATATGAGTAAGCGCTGTCTAAATAAAGCTGATGTCTTCTTGCCCTGTGCTTGTTACAAGCCCAAGATGGGGAACCTAGCCCCTCTCCAAACCCAC
>PPHD01012697.1:0-12115 GCA_002909625.1 Bambusicola thoracicus | reverse complement strand
AAAAAAAAAAAAAAGTTTCAATATTACAAATCAGAACTTGTTGTCTTTTGCCAAAAACCTAACAAAGTGAAATATGAATGAAGTTTTGTTTTGTTTTGTCATTTTGTTTCTTAATGTAGACAGTTCAGTCAATGATGCGATATCACATACGACTAAAATGAAAAAACAGTTAACTATTCTGAACATTTTTTTCTTATTTATGCTGTCAGTGATAGAATACAAGAGAAAATTATTCCATACACATACAGATGGGAAAAATATACTCTATTTGTAGGGTATACATATTTCAGTGTAGTAGCTCTGATTTCTCCACAAGCCTTCAAAAATCGCTCTGAAGGTTTTCAAATTTCCATAAAATTATGCAGTGTACACAAAGAATATCTATTACAAAAATCTGGAAATAGTTTTTGTTGATTCCTGATTGTACAACTGCAACATAATCAGAGAATAAGAAAATGTCTGTTTATATGAAGTATGTGTATATAAGGAAGCATGCACTTTTTAATAACTTTATACTCAAGAAGTTTTAATAAATATGCAGAGAAGAAAAAAATATAGAAAAACTTCTAATCTCCTTAATTTTACAGTAAAGTTTCAGGCTGTTGTATTGCTGAATGAAATTTTATCTGAAGTTGTTTCAGTCATTGCTGAAACTGTGATCAGATAAGAGTGTTTGGAATTTAATTCTTTAAGTATAAATGTCATGAATTTTCATGCCTTTTAGCATTCATTTTTCAAAGTTATTCTGCACTTCTGCAATTCTCTTTGTATTGTTCTGTTTTGTCTTGTTTTTACAAATATTGTATTCTTGTTTGTCTTGAAAATATTCTTTTCCATTAAGGGAACATCAAATTATTATTTTATTGTTTCTTCACTTCTATTTTTTTTTTTTTTTTTTTTTTTTTTTTAACAGTTTTTGGTTTTCCTCACCTTATCCTTAGTGTCCCAACATTCCATGGACAATATAGATTGGTTCAAGCTTTGGACTTGCAATGGCTTTTCCAAAAAACACAGTGTTTTAATTCACCTTGCAGAAGACATTGTATTCAAGGAGTTAGTAGTTTTGGACTACTTTATTAAGTTGAGAAACTCATCTCTTGGAGCGTTTAGTTGCTGCTATAAGGCAATGTTCTGGAGCGCTCGGGTTTCACTGAGTGCTTGTAGATGTTACAGCAGAGATAACATTCCAGACTTTCAAAAGAAGATACATGGATTTGTTTTTTTACACAAGATGAAGGGCAGCATGGTAAGGGAGTGAGGCTGAACCTCTACACAGATAGGATCTGTGCAGTACACCATGAGACAGTCTGTCTGGGATCTGTCTGACACTGCATGAAAACTGGGTTCCCAGCACCTGGAGTAAGATTTACTCCCTGTCTACATTCCTCTTCTTTTTTTGTTAAGCCATTTTTTTGTCAGGCTTTTCCCATTGAGATCTGTCATAGCCCTGCAGCATATTCCTCACTCTCCCCTCTTTTTTCCCCAGTGTAGAACACCATATGCCTGACAGGAAAATACAGTCACAAAAACATTCTGCAAAATGCAAACCAGAACATCATACAGAAGTTTCTGATTCAAACTTGTCCCAAAGGAGCACAAACATTAAAACAGAAAATAACCTACGTTTATAAAAAGATAATTGTTAAATAGAAACACTTCTTCCTCTGGTTTTGAGAAATGACTTATCTATTTTTTGCAGGTATCAAAGAGGATTAATGCTTGACATCCTAATAAAGATAAGCATCTCTTCAATCTAGGAAGCTGGGTTTTTTTTGACGTTTTTTTTTTTGTTTGTTTGTTTGTTTGTTTTTGTTTTTTTTGTGGGGGGGGGTGTGGTTGTGCTAATGTGGATACCTTATCCCATTCCCCCATTCTCTGGTTATTTATATAACTCCTTTATCAAGTATGGTGCTTTAAGGGTGGTTTAAAGGAGTGGGATGAGGAGAGAACATAAGATCATGATTATTTGTATAACTATTAGGCACTGAGAATTGGCTCAGAAAATGTAGCTCCATAGTGTTTTCAGATTGTCTAATTAGATCTTATTTCACAAGAAATAAGAAAAAATTATCCTTATTCAAAGCATTTGCTGTATGGACCCTTACAGTTTTGAGAATTAGTTTCACATGCATAACGTAAATTAAAGGCTTGACTTCTGCATGTTTATGTCTGTGCTTCAGTGATTTAGAAGTAGGATTGTCTAAGCAATCTGTGTATGAGAACTGTTGAATCATGGCCTGAACTTCTGATTGACCACCTGAGGTGAGCACTGAGCCAGCTGCAGGGGCACAGGTGAATGCAGTTTCACTGGGTGACCAGAGCCCCACCTAGACCCCATTTAAGGGCTGACTCCCTAGGAGGAAGGTTCTCTATCTGGAGATCCTCTCTCTAGGAACCCTTCTGCGAGCCCAGGACACAGGTAAAATCTTTATTTCATTTCTGCTTTGTAATAGGATAATCTATCCAATACCTGTATACCTGTTTGCTATACAAATCTGACATGGAGTTATTATATATTGATACATCTCCAGTAACACTCTACTGAGTTCTGTGGTGGTTTTGATACATCCCAAGTAATAACTATTGTTATCTTATGTTGGAATTAGTCATATTCTGCTAATGGTAGCTCATAAAGATATCCTCTTCTTTGAGAGAGCAGGGAAGATCCAGTAATGATGTGCTTAGAAAAAAAAAAAAAATGCCTTCCACATTTTCCTGATCTAGAAAAAACATAGGAGAAAAGTCTATTGCAATCTGTACTTTTTATGAAGCTATTAAAATTTTATATTCTTTCTCTGCCATATTCTACTGGGCATGTGAGACTTCTCCTCTTATGCTATCTGTGTACTTATATGTTACTATACAATTCCATTGCATGTCATCATATCCCAGATTAAATTCAAGCCCTGAATTTGTTTCTTGTACGTCTTTGTGAACAGATTCACTCCTTGCATGGGAACTGCAGAGATTTCACAGGCTCTGGGGACTTAATTAGAAGAACTCTCCTTTGGTGTCCTTGCTAGAAATGATTAAAATCTCATGCAAATCATTAAGGTATGATTTATCTGGATTGTTTCATGTTCTCTGTATCTAATAATTATTATTATGTTAATCTGGTTTTCAAGGAAATCACATTGTGGCCTCTTTCAAAAAGCCTCTTTCTGGCTTTTGTCTATTCTAGAAGTGAAACCTCAGTTCTATGTATGTTGATGGCAAAGTATACATCAGTTTACTGAGGTAATAATTTCATCTTTAATTATTAGTATCATCTAGACTATCTGAAATATATTATTAAGTTTTCTCTTGAACAATATTACCCTTTTTTCTTTTCTAAACTATTTTATATATAAATATGTGAGTATAAAAATACTATTGTCATTAACAATTAATTACTTTTTTGCCTTCTTGTTATTTTTTTTACAACATAAAATGTTGTAAAATGAAGTGTAAATATTGTAAAATAAAAGCTCTTGGATTTCCTTTTACTGTTATGTAAGATTCACCATTTAAATGTGTATTCCCAAGTACCTCATTTCTATTAAACAAATTGCACTTGTCCATAAATTTCCTGCACTGAGAAATATATTGAAAGATTGCATAACTGAACTTGTTTAACAAGTTTGATGTGAATTCTAAATGAAGTATTCTGGACTTGTGATGTACAAAAAAAAAAAAAAATTAGGAAAACTAGTGATCGGTGAAGTGGTATTAACATTGGAGATGTATGATTTAGGGGAATATAATGAAAAATACAGAAGTAGATGAAGAGAGTAGTGGCTGAATTTAACTAAATATTGTTAATGTAAACAACAAAAAACAAAGCTTATGTTATGTTGATAAATTCACAGCCATTCAAAAGGTGTCACCTATTATTTTTATATGCCATAACTGTAGCACTTTTTCTATAACTTTCTTTATTTCTACTTAAGATTTTAGATGCTGCTGGGTTTGGCCCATAGTACAATGGCCGTGAACCAAATTGAACAACAGTTCCCCATGATTCTGTGGAACTGCATCAGTTTATCACCCAAAACGTTGGTTATGCAATTAAGAACCTGCTGTGTTTGTTATACATATTATAATAAGCATTTGAAATCTAGACTCTGTGATAAAATTCAAGTTTCCCACTTCTGAATCCAGACCTAGAGAAAGCTACTGGATGCATTGGGAACATTGGCAGTTGTTGGAAAATCCAACGGAAGATTAAAAAGGATGAGCACTGAGAACACATGAGCTATATATTATACTATATATAATATAGAGAGTGTTATTTCTTAAGATCTGCAATATCCAGACATACTTTTATTCATGACACTAGATTCCGGGACTGAGGACACTTGGAAAAATGACCTGTTGTTGGCTAACAGTTAATGTGTGGAGCCATCAGTATATCTCACATTAGGTCTGCTGGAATAGCAGGATATGAGAAAGTAGTTATAGCCTAGGACACTTAATACACTGTGTCTGACTCAAAACAGTGTTTATAGTACTGCTTGAATCTACCTGTGTCAGCAGTTGCTACAAAGAAGGTAGCTCCTGTGGGTAATGAATTTTCTGAAGATCCTAAAAATAGATCTTTCCTTTTTTTCCCTTCTGAATGGGTGGGAAAAAAAACAACAAAAACAAAACAAAACAAAAAAAGATTATTCTTTTAAAAATGTAAAATACAATTATTGCCTTGTAAGGATAAAAAAAAGATATCATAAAAGCACGGTCAGCATTCACTGATTCAGAAGTATTCTACATTACTGAGATATTCTGTGTCTTTTTGTCCCAGTTCTGATTTTGGAGAGAGTGCTGTGATCTTGAATGAGCTTTCCTGGTTATAGTTTCTTGTATTAGATTTGTTGCATCACATACAGAGTGGAAGCTTATATCACTCACTGGGATATCTGTTAATTGTGACAGAGGAGAAAGAATAGCAGGTTAGTTCAACAGTTGTAGTTATTAAAAAATAAACATATATTTATGGTGTAACAAAATAAAATTAAAACAAATGTATACCTCAATATGTGTCAACAGGAATAAACATAGGTAGTGTTTCTTGTATAATCACCAATTATGTTGCAATATCTTTTGCAATGCAGCTTTAATTCAGTTCTGACAAGGAAGTTCACAGAATGAAAAAGTACCAGTTAGATACAGCTTTTTGTACATGGTTGTTGTTACAGGAACACAGACAATAACTGTAATACTTTTCAGCCTCAGTAATTATTACATTTTATGACTTTAAAATGTCAATTAAAATATATGAATGAAAATATCATCAAGGTGAAGAAGATGGTAGTGCTCTCCTCAACATTCTTATCAACAAACGTTTTATTAGAATATCATCTTTATAAAGGTGGGTCTTGATAGGTAGGGCAGACTGCTGTAACACAGGAAAAAAAAAAAAAAGAAAATGGTAATGCTGAAGGTAACAATACAATTCTCAAAATGTATCAGAAAACTTTTTTCTTTTGTCCGTGAGGGTTCCATTAACCAAATAATCTTGGAAGCGAGGCAAAACTTGCCAGCAGTTAGTGCTTCTGAAGCAGGGAAATTTCGGATGATTAAATAATTTCTTTTCATAAGAATACAAATGATAACTATGATGGAGTTATAATTGCATTTATTTAAAAAATCAAGAAGATTCAAGGTTTTGTTATTGAATACATTTGAAGTACCATTCTGTTATACAGTTAGACTTAGAGTTCATCTTCTATGCAGTTTAGAAGCTCATGCCACATGACCCACATGTGAGTTAGTATTTAACTGCATTCATCATGATCCAAATATATCAGATTTCAGAGTTAAATTATTTGTATCTTTATTAAAGCACACATTTAAATGCCACATCCTATGAACCACGAATGCAGCTAATGAACCATAATAGTCAGGTAGTTATATTACTACTGAGATACAAAACACACATTACACATATGTAAACATATAATTTTCTCAAGAGATAGCTGATACATGTTAGGCATGGCTATGTGAAAATTCCAACCTTTGTTAGAATTTCATTATCATTTCAGCTATTTAAAAGATGAAGATTAATGAGTAACTGATTTGCATTTTTAACTCAGGTTGTTGAGAAAAATAGACCAGACATTATAATGCTCTTTTCAAAAAATTTGCTAGTAATGATATGGAAATTGGAAGAATTTAATTTTTGACAGTTCAAATAATCTTCTTAATTTCTACCATTCACTGCAAAATTAATTTTCCAAATTCTCAACATGAATTTAGTCTTTAGAATTAAAAAGAAATAAATAACAATGTTACATGAAGAATGCACACATTACTTTGAATTATGTACATATTATGATGCTACTGGTTGAAAATTTAGTAGCATTTTGGAACATTAAATCCTTCTCTGTTTTAATGCCCAGTGAGGTAGTATAGATTGTGGATTTTGTTGTTATGGCTTTGTGTTTAGTTTTGTTTTTTTGTTTTTAATAAGTGAGTAATGTTATCAGATTTCTTATCTGATAATCAAATGTAAGCACTGCATATTCAGTAAAAATAAAAACCTCCTCTGTTCTATAAAGAGTAAAATAATTATGTTAAGTAAGTAGCATCTCATTTTAAGTAACGCATCACTTCATTTTGTTGTGTAATACTAATTTTTTATTATGACCTTTAATTCTTTGTATCTGTGGGAGGAAATATTTTGCTTTATTAAAAATGAATCAGAAATAAAATACTGGCCAAAGGCCAAGGTAAAGTAAATCCCATGATGATTATGACATTCATTATGATGAGCTAGATAAGATGAAATACATTTTGGAAAACACCATGTTAAATCAAGAACATTTTTGTTAATATTATGATCACTAGATATTAGCAGGAACCCAACTAGACCATCTTTCTTCATTAGATTTACATAGCAAAAGTTTGACTTTTAACCACTTAGATTTAGTTTTTAGTGCTTTCATCTGGCAATAGCAGAAGTTACCTTAAAAAAAGGTGCCATAGTTTGATTTTTGTGTGTAGCATGGAGAATGGAGAGAGAAGAATTTTTCAGTTACCTTCTTTGTGTCCCAACTAATAGCTAGACAATAAGACAGTATTAATAGGATGGTAAAAACAAATAAACACACACCTCATTGTCATTTCCTGCAGTGCTGCTGAGGCCGAATATGTCTAGGTGATTACTGATGACCACAAGGATGATCCTCTCCTATGAGGAAAGGCTGAGGGAGTTAGAGCTGTTTGGTCTTGAGAAAAGAAGGCTTTGGGGAGAACTTCCAGCCTTCCAGTACCTAAAGGTAGCCTACAAGAAAACTGGAGATGGGCATTTTTACAAGTACATGTAATGGTAAACAAGGGTAATAAATGTGAATTGAAAGAGGGTTTGTTTTACATTAGATGTAAGGAAGAAAGTCTTCACTATGAGGGTGATGAGGAACTGGAATAGATTGTCCAGAGTTGTGGATCAACTTCTGCATGACTGAAAATGTTGAAGGCCAGGTTGGACAGGGCCCTGGGCAGTGTGATCTAGTGGGAAGTGTTGCTGTCCATGGCAGAGGGGCTGGAACCAGATGATCTTTATGGCCCCTTCTAACCCAAACCATTCCCTGATTCCTTGTATAAAGCTCTGGATTAGCTCTTGATAATTGTGTGAAAACTATGTTTTGTATATGAAATTATTGACAGTATCTTCATTTAGTGGTCAACTCTACTATTGTTGCTCAAACTGTAGCTTTGTAATGAAAAATGTGTTTTATTCAACCCGCTTTCTCAGACGCTTCTTCTGCATTTTAATGATAAACTTGAAACACTAATTTTCCTTCAAGATTAATAAATTTGAAAAGTTCTGAGGATAACATTTTCTTGAACTCCTAAACCATTTACAAAATGTTTAGAAGTTCAGAGAAACTAGATTTTATTTAGACTTTGAGACAGATGATTGACTCATTTAAACCTTCAAAAACATTAGATTTAAACACTAAAATACGCCTTTTACTATATAGAAAATATACACAGATGGGAATGTATAATGAATTTTGAAAACATATATATTGCAATATCAAAATTTAGTATGTATGTTTTTCTGTAGCACCTAATCATGAGCTACTGACTCCATATGATGTTGCTTTGCCACTGGAAATGTGAATCTCAGTAATCACTGATGAAGGGAGATAGATTTATAAGGCTTCTGTGGCTTTGGAGCAGGGAAATCTGAAAATTAGTTTGAAGTGCAAATTGACATTACAGAACCTCATTTAAAAATGTTAGTTAGCACTGTCCACGACAGTGTGCTTGCACAGCAGGAAATCTCATGTTCCTCTCCAGTAGTGCTAAATCATCCACCTCAATTCCCCGAGGTGTTATCTGGCTAATAATCACAGTAATTGCGACCTCAGAGATTGACATATCTAATCCTTGTTCAGTCCCAGCTGGGGTGATAAGGTCATTTCCTAGCTGTGGTGCTGGCATTAATTAGTGCCTGAGGCACAGCCTAGAGCTTGGCAGTTTGCCACTGCAGGATTATCTGTTTTGTGATGCTTCTACTTCTCTGAAATGACATCCAACTCCAGGAGCGTCAGACTCAGTATGACTGACTGATCTATATAATATGAGTCAGGATAGCATGACCAGGGCTAGCATCTGTCATTTTGATAATCTCTCTCATTTTGCATATTTGCCACAACATATTTATCTTTGTCTATAAATACACTGTTCCTGAAAATTTCAAAATATAATCCAGTACTTATTACACCAAGTCCAGTAACTGACTGGACTTGCTGAGGACCTCTGCTGTGCTGAGGTGCTGTGGTATATTACCACAGTTTTCATGATAATCACATAACTGTATTTTTTTTAAGATTTTTGAGAATTTTGAAATTTCTGCTATTTTTCATTAGTATGCAAATGCTGTGTCAGGTAACAAGGGGGATGTATGAGAGTGATTTTTTTTTTTAAGTAAATGTTGTCCTATTTCAACATCTCTAGGTTCAGAAGTTCTATTCCTGTGATTTCATGATTCAGTATTTTCTATTTTAATAAATCACAAAGTGCAGTAAACGAATGCTCCTCCTAATGAAAGGGATTGAAGAGAAATGTCAAGCTCCTTGATTGTCTTAATTTCCTAATTGTTAAATTTATGTTGGCTAAAATGCTAATTACCACTAGTGTTGCTTACCCTGCTTCCTTAAACATGACCTTTATTTGCTTGATTAACTACACTGTATTTTATAGTGAGAAGCTGTTACTTCCAATTTTGCTTAGGCAGTTTTATAGTCTGTTATTACGGTGGTTTGGAATTTTATATCTTTATCCCAAAAAGATAGAAATTTAGGTTGACTTTAATAGCTGGTATTTTTTGAATAACGGACTAAAACTGAGTAGGAGAACAGTACTTTAGTCTTTAAATAATAATATGTTCCCTGTTTTCCTTTAAATTGATTTACAAAGATTAAATATACTATAAATGTTCATTGTCTTGAACATATATTGATGACTTTTTAATGAATTGGAAATTCACTGAATCCATAGAAAGTGGTGAATTAAAATTGACAGAAATATGATTGTTAGATGTTGAACTCTGCGTTTTCTGGAAAAATAACTTATTCTGGCTGAACATATTTACCAGTAGTGCTGATTCAACAAACTAATGCTATTGTACTGAATCATAACAATGTTTTGACAGTATTATTATATCCACATTTTTCACATAGAACATCTAGCTACTTATCGTATTACAAAATATATATATATAAAATACAGATAACCTTGAATTATTATTTGTTTTTCCTTAATAATGTGTGACTGAAGAAATGCACCTTGTTTCCATTTATGTTTACACTGATCCTTTAAAAATGATTTCATACTGATTAATTAAAATATAAATATGATATTTATATAAATAGAAAGATAGCTCAGCTCTATCATACATATAATTTAGAATCCCTTGCTATTATCTATTACTTTATGGTTCCATGATAACCAATGTAAATCTTTTGATTTCTGATATTTTGGAGTGCAAATCCAACAAGCCAAAAATGTATCACCGTTTGGAGTTATAGTAGGGTCTCTTAAATGCTTTTGTGCTCCTGCTAGCACGTGGTGGAAAGTGTTGACAGAATTATTGGACTCTATAACCTTTATGAGCATCTTTCAACTCAAGAGATTATGATTCTACAATTCTATAATTCTGTGAAAATTGGTCATTGTTTATTACAATTGGAAAACCAAAGACAGGCAAGACAGGAAACAGCTGTTCTATAGATGGATAGAATCATTAATTTTATTTATCTCTTCGTTTTCTGTCTTGGTAAACAGATGTTTTTATATTCATGTGTTTTACTTTTTTTTTTCCTGATTCTCTCCCCCATCCCAGTGGGAGGAAGGGGTAATGAGTGAAAGGCTGTGTATTGTTTAGCTGTTTGCTGGACTAAACCATGGCAAATATAATCTCCGAAATAGCTTCAACAATTTGTTAATTTTCCAGTTGAACCTCTAGGCTAAGCACAGTATTTTCTGAGATGTTTTGGACCACTTATCAGAGACTGTCACCCTGTACTGTAGCAATACAAATTTAACTGGATAAGAGATTACTGGCGGGTGCAACCTCATGTTAAGCATAGAGTAAGATATTTATTCTTGATAGTAGTACAAATCTCCTGTCTTATCTATAAATTGATAACCTCTTGTTCTGGTGAGTAGAGTTTGGCTTTTGACATTGGTTAACAAAGAGATATGAGTGTAATTAAACTGAAAGTAAGAATGCTACAAACACAAGGATTCTAACTATGTAAGATTAAGTATTTGCCTTTTTTTCTTTTTCTTTTTTCTTTTTCTTACTTAAATTCTAAGGTTAAGAAAGAGACAGTAAAGAGACAGATGAACATGTTCTCAGAAAACTGCACTTGAACATCATTATTCAAGCAGCAGTCTGAATACTGAAGATGAACTGGATTCTGGCTAAGGAACAGCAATAATTTCATCTGTTTTGATTTACTGATCCAGAACTCCAAAATTTTTGTATGCTTAATTTAGCTAAAAATTTTGAAAATTTCTGTTCCTTTTGCTATGACAGCTTTAAAGCAATCTAGCGTAAAAATTCTCAGTTCAAGAAAGTAAATAAAACAATCTGCAAAGATTTTATTTGAACATTGCTTTTAATGAAGTCTTTAGACTCATGGTATGGTCATTAAGAACAGAGCATAGCTAGTTGATTAAAGAATAGAGGTAGGTGTATAGGTCAAGATCTTTATAAGTCAGATATGCTGCTTAAAAAAAAATATTGGTCCTCTTCATGATTATATTTAATGATCTGTTTGATAAGAAAATCTGAACTGCTATTTCAAGATAAGCTTCTTCAATTTAAATACTTCTTTCTCTTCTTTCTCAAATTCCCTCTTCTACATTTTTCTTCTATTATATTTTTATTCTATACTGTTTTTCTGGATTGCATACATCTATTTTTTTTCCATTTACTTTACTGCTCTCCATTCCTGATCGTGCAATTTTGCCCCTTGTTGATATTTCATTGTTCAAATTCTTTGTTTTTCATGGTATTTTTTAACAATGGATGAAAAGGTTTCATCCTGGATCATTGTAACCTCTAAGTATTATTTCACTACTGATCTGCTTTATTTTCCTTTTACCTTAAACTTCAGTATTGCTTCTACATAATTTTATATTCCATGAGAGAGTATAAAACAGAATTAAAAGTAGGAATCCCTGATATATTAATCAGAAAGGTGGTCTTAGTAATCATTATGAGGGAACTATAGTAGTTAAAAAAATACAACTTCAATTCTGAGTTTTACATGTCTGGCCTTATGAAGTAGAACAGAAATTCTTTATAAGCTGCCAGTATGTGGGGATAAAAAGTAAGTGCTGTCTGATCATTTCAAGTTTTATAACAACATAAAAATGTGAAGTGTGCCACTCTTGTTTAATATCACCATTAAAGCCATAAATCATTGCTGCAATGAGAGTGACTGAGACAATTACTCAGTGTCCTCCTGGAGAAGAGTTGATTGCATGGAACCATTTCTTGACAAAGTCAAGCTTTCATAATGCTTAAACAGCTCAGTTCATCAAATGCTCAGCAGGCATTTTCATGCAACTGCATCATTTCTACACATAACTGGATGTCATGACATAGGATGAAAAAAAA
>PPHD01012696.1:0-12926 GCA_002909625.1 Bambusicola thoracicus | reverse complement strand
AGCCTAACAACCCATTTCCAACACCATGCATAATAATGAATTTGTTTTTCCTTACAGTAATAAGATTAGCGTCTTCGCATCTACACACAGTACTGGGTTACGTTCGAACAAAATAAGTTCTAATGAGAAGAATTGGAAGTGGCAGCGAATCAATGTTCCACGCCGCGGCCGGGTTATGTGTGCGTTTGCCCATCTTTTCTGCCTGTGTTTTTTTTGTCAAGATTCCAGTGTCAACAAGATAATTTCTTTCGTGTTGGGTTAGCCTGGGTAAATATGTTTAATGAACAACAAATGCGTTGTAAACATTGGAATAAAGCTAAATACCTCGGAAAAAACATCCTGGAAACTGCGCGGCGCTCCAGCGGGCGATGCCGCCTGAATGCACCTCACAGTGTGAGCCGATGCTGTGCAGAGATTGGCGCCGAAGCGACTCCTAAATGCTTTACCTTCAGACTCCACATGCATAGCATCTGTCTATCAGAGGAGCCCCTTCAGGTCAGCAGTGCCTGAACATCTCTGCTTCTTTGAGGGGAAGTCGTTGCAACAATAGTGCAAAATGGAGGAACTACAGATAAAGTGAGACAAAGGTTGGAGAGATGTTTGGTTCTTTGGTTCTCGGATGAGGCACGGCAGCTGTCCACACTCAAAGCTCTGGGAGGTACCCAGCAGCCCTCCCACCCGCATCCCATTCCAGCCTATGCTGCTCTCTGCAGCACTGCCGTGACCAGAGCACTCCTGCACGTATGAGAAGGAGTGATCCCACTCCAGCATTTCACTACTAACATGCAGAGCACCTCTTCCTGCTCATAGGCACAGCAGATCTCCATCTCGCCTTGCAGCCTGCTCAGCTCTGCCTGCTGTCATGAGGGCTGGAAGGCACCAACACGGCTCTCATGGGCAGCAGGGGCAGCTCCGTCAGCACTGCCCGGCAGAGCACATTGCCACATGTCCAGGGGGAGACAAGGGCTGTCCCCCAGTGCGACCTGGCAGGAGCAGCTCTGCCAGGGGCCTCTTACTGTTCCTCCACCGAACAGCAGGAGAACGGATTCAGCTCCTCACCCTTTGGATCCTGATGAGCACCACTCTCTCCTCTGTGATTTAGGTTAGATGTTAGAAAGAAATCCATTACTCAGAGGGTGGTGAGCCACTGGCACTGCTGCCCAGAGAAATATGGGTGCCCTGTTCCTAGGGGCATTCAAGGCCAGGCTGGATGGGCCCGATTCGGTGGGGGCAACCAGCCCATGGCACGGGGCGGAGCTGTGAGGGCTGTGCAACCCAACTATTCCATGCTTCTATGGTCTCTGAGGACCCTTCCAACACAAGACATGGAACTGTTCTACAGTTCCATGGTTTTCATCCCAGCAAGCCTCTCCTCTCCTCGTGCGTTGCAGCGCTGTGTTCCCTCCGGAATGGTGAATGGTTCACAGCAGATGGACAGCAGCAGGACGCCAGGCTGCATTCGTACCAGACTGGCTGTGGACATCTCCTCCAGCGCTGCTGTGCAGCCCCGTTCCACACCCAGGGGGCAGCTCTGCCCCTGCTGCGGGAGCCTGCTGAGGCTGCAGGTGAAGCGGTGGAAGAAGAGTGGAGCAGCTTCAGAGGAGGTAAGCCCGTGGGTTCCGTCTGCCACCCAGCAGTCACGAGGTAGCTGTTGACAGCTCGTTTGTGTTGCTTCCAGGGCCACGCACGCCTCCCTGCGTAATTACCGGCCGTTTTAACGCCACCGCCCGGCTGAGCACAGCCGTCACTGCTCACTGTGAGGTCTCCACTGCTCACCACTCCACCAGGTTCTAAAAGTTCTGGCAGAGGTTTCCCTGCACAAAGCCATGTGCGCCGTGCACTGCTCACTGACGTGTGAGCAGCAGAGGTGGGCCACAGGCGCTCAGAGTGGGATTTCCATCTATATTTGGCAACAGAGTCTCTCTTCTGCTTCCTTCCTCTCTCAGCCCAACGTGTGTCATCTTCACAAGCTCATCGGGCCCGTTTCAACTGCTCTGCACGGGCCATCCTCGGAAAGGTGCTCCCCTTTTCCTTGGCTTTTGCCTCCCAGAGGAAGCGGCGCCGTGTGGGTCAGCTCAGTTTGCACGTCTTCCTGACAGCCGGCAGTAACCCCAGCACTGCTGCATTCCTCACACACGATGTGAGGTGCCTCGTGTCCAGGCGGCCGTCCCCAGCAAATCCCGAAGGGCGCTGAGCAGGAGTGGGTGTGGGGTTCATCTCCAGAGAGCCACCACCGCCCTCCCGCTGGAAGGAGCAGATGTTGCTCCGGGCATCTCCCATCTGCGCTCCTCTCCTCTGCCCTGCCCTCGTTCCACGCAGCTCCACGTCTTACCCCGCTCCTGCTCCCGCTGCTGGAGGCTCGCAGCGTGCGGATAGCCGTCCCGGCCCCGCGATGAGGAGCGGTTACGGCTGCTCCGAGCAGACGCTGCTCCGTGGGGCGGCGTTTGGCGCAGGGATGAGGCGCAGCAGCGCGGCGCAGCGCCCGCCCCACCTCTCCTATCGGGGGGAAAAGCAAAAAGCGAAGAAGAGGCGCGGGGCTGCGGGGCGCCCCGCGGCTGAAGTTTCTGCAGGGCCGTTCGCAGAGGTTCCGGCTGTCGCATGTGCACGTGGCGCAGCTCGGAGCTGTGCCGGCTGTGCCCGGCGAGGTGCGTGGCGGGCACGGGGCTGCCGCAGCCCGGCGCTGAGCGCTGCTCACACCCACGGATGCCCCGGGGGAAGGCAGCGCGGGGGACCGAGCGGACGCCGCGCTGCTCCCGGCGCAGTCCCCGCGCTGGGGGAGCGGAGCCGAGCGCTGCTCCGATCCGACAGCAGCCCGGGGAGCGCGGGGCTGACAGCTCCCCGCAGGGCGCTGCGTGGCTGCGCGCCCGCCCCGTGCCCGGCTGCTCCCTCCGTCCCCCGCAGCGGGGCTCCCAGGAGCACAGCCATGGCTCGGCGCACCTCCTGCGCCCAGCCCGGCCCTCCTCGCACCCTGCCCCCGGGAATCAGGGAGGAGTATTGAGGGACCCCGCGCCGCTCTGCCTGCCCGAAACGGAGCCCCGGTGGCTGGAGCCCGCGTTCAACTGTTAGCAGTGAGGGGTGAGATAATGAGGCCTCAGCAGCCGGGATGACACCGGGATGGCCCTGCCTGCCTGCAGGATTGCTGCTCTCAGGTGCTCCCAGTTCTCCCAAGCTCCTCTCTGCTGCCGCAGAGCCTGAGGTCTTCGCTGGGACTCCTCCTCGGCGTGCTGCCCGCGCTGTGCTCCTGCAGCAGTCTCTGCTCTGGAGTGGCACATCCAGCGGGTGAGCACTGTGCTTCGTTTAGGTGTCGGTGTGGGACCCCTGTCTCTCCTGTAACCCACGAGACGCACACAGGTCTTCTCGCCAGTAGCCTTACATGGGGCAGCAGTGTCCCTGTCTACCCATCTGCCTCTGCTCTCACATCTGCCTCTTGCTCTGCCTCGTGGCTTTTGCAGCTGGAGAGTGCGGTGCAATGCCAGAGCCACGCGGCAGGCTCCACAGCACTCCTGCAAAGCACACACTAGCAGCAGCCAGACCCACTGCCCCAGCATCGGGCCCTGCACTCCAGCACAGTGTGAGCATGGGAACAGATGATGGCTTGCTTCGCTGCAGAAGCAGCTACAGCACCTGCTAGGAAGGGGCCTGATATCAGTGGTAATCGTTATGCATGGGAGGAAGGAAAGGTGCTCTACTGATGCAGAGTGTGTCCACCTGGTTCATGCACAAGAGGATGGCTTCTCCTGGAGGCATGCTCCTGTAAGTGAGCTATGGCATTTCCACCAGCTACCAAAAGAGCATTGTAACATCCCTACTGATGCTGTTCACAGAGTGGGAAAGAGGCACACGCGATGACTGATCTCCAGTACATGGGGATAGAGACTGCTTGGCCAACCGGGTGAGAGCAGAGCTGGAGGCTGCGCTGGGGACAGGCAGTGCTCCTTCAATGGGTGCTGCCAAGAGAAGGGAAGGCAGGGGCTGTGCTGCTGCCATGCTGATGGGTCACATCACTGCAGGACAGTGTACAGGGGCCACAGAGCTTGGAGCACATCTTCCCTGGGCTCAGACTGACTCTGACTCTGCGGTGATACCTTAGTTTGAGCACAGGGCCTGACACCCACTGGCTGCTAACAAGTAAATAAAAGCCATCAGTTCGATTTATTACATGATTACACTCACAAAGTAAGAAGGAAAAATAAGCTTACTTTAAGAACTGGCACGCGTATTTTCAGGCAGAAGTGACAATGTAACAGTGTGGATTTGCCCTCTGAGATGTCAGAGTTTAATGAAGTAAGAGAAATCCTGCAGAGCACCGCAACAGATTTCTCCCTACCAGGATTAACTTCTCACTCCTGGTTGGAAACACAAACGTTTCCTCCAGTCAAGGGAGGTCGCCCATTAGCTCTGCCATGTCCTCTTATACTAACTTCATGGGCTATTTTCTCCTCTGCTGGCCTGCTTCTGACGACAACATGTATGTGTCTGAGCGTGCCATCCCAATGGTCACAAGTCTCCGAGATCTTAGCCATGCCAAACCGCACCCAAGGTCCAGAGTGCCCTTTTGTCCCAGGCAAAACAATCTGTGCTCGCGTTTATGTCTGCTCCTGGGCCCGCTGAAGAAGATCTTCAGCCCCACGGAGTGCACTGGAGGGAAACCTGTGGTTATAAAGCCAGTCACGGTCACTGATGCTTGTAGAGAAAGGCTGTCTTGCCCATTGCTTCCTGGGCCAAATGTGCAAGACAGCAATCTTGTTGCAGTCACAGAGCACTGCTTAACCAGCTGCCAAAGCTATTTGGCTTTGATTCATTTCCCAAAAGAGACTCATTTTCATATTTTGCATGATAGTGACTTCGGCAACGGATCGGAGGTACTGCAAGCAGATTATTTTCGTCTGCTCCCATTACTTTTGGTGGTAGGTGCCACTGGAGGCACAGCGCCTGTGTAAAGGCTCCACACTGCCTGGATGTGTTCTGGTACGCCCCATGGACTCAACCATGGTGGCTTGGCTGAACTCCTGCTTGCTGCATTTTGCAGCCAGGCCAACACTCAGGCAGGAGTCTGAGCAGAAGGGAAGGGGGGAGAAACAAAGCGGTGTCCCCGGGGCAACTCCTCTGCAGTCTTCCACAAGACTTTCCTTACACGGCCCTGCTCAACCCCTACCTGAAGAATCACTCCTCCAGGAAGAGGGAAACTGTCCATAACTTCCCAAATAAATGGAAGCGTAGGCCCTACACACCGCTGAGTTGTGGACGTGCATTTGGACAGGGGATGCTCATTCATCTGCTCAGAAAACCCCAGCAGACCTCCCTCCGGTTGTGGTGGTGTTTAGATTGGGCTGCAAACAGTCCAAGTGCCCTTGAAATTGGTCTTGCACGTGGACCGTGTGGCCGAGCAGAAGCGACGTACCCTGTTATCAGCCATCTGCTTGAAAGATGGGAGTTTCAGCACGTCAGATACAGCCACATCGTAACCATGAAGTAGCCTCAGAAGCCTTCTAGCATTTTACTGAGCCTGCAGCTTTCTAACCTTGTCCTGAACTGTCCTTAAGAGCATGCTCTGTGCTTGCAATCAAAGTGCCATCATGCCTTTCCATCCTCTTCAATTCTGAATAAGAATGTAATCAGCTAGCAATTTCTCCAGTAACTAATGGCACTCGGTGAAGTCTACAACTTTGGGTTTTGGTTTTATTTGTGCTATGTCCTTATCTGCTTCTTTCCCCCCAGTACATGTAACTAAGCACGGATTTGAGCAGAAATATCTGCTGTGTCAGAGCTGAACGTCCTCTTCTTTTAACTTCTGCCTATGAGAGAACATGACCGTAGGGCAATACAGGCTGGAAGGGACCTCAGGAGGTCTCCATTGCAACCTTCTGCCCACAGCAGGGTCAGCTGTGAGGTCAGAGGAGGATGCTCACAGCTTCATGCAGCACGATACCCAAAATCCCAGCGATGGAGACTGCACAGCTTCTGGTATCACTGTGCACCAAGCTTCGTTTCCATCACAGCACAGCTCCCTGGGACAGGGGCAGACAGCAAAGGTAGGGCATCTGATCTGCCTCCAAACGGGAAACTTTGAAAAGGTCCCCATCCTTCTGCAGCAAACAAACCAAACCAAGAGATCTGGGGTCCCACGTGGATGCCTTCTCGTGCCCTTCCTCTTCTTTCTCCGTGTACATTACGTTTTAGCCATACCAATCCTCCCATAAGGGTCTGCCATTCTTAGGCAGTAATTAACATAGAATAACAAACTTGTACGCTCTGAGCAGATTTGATTTGGAACATGTTGATATATTTGGCACAAGAAACTGAGTCACTGATTATATTCCATCTGGTACTTGTTCGCTTCTTACTACCATGCCAGGAACACAGGTGCTAAAAATTGAATACTACTGCTCTGCGCTTAGGAGTCTATATTGCACTCAGCGCACAATGTCTTAAGCTTAGCTTTCACCTTTTGATGGTAATATTAGGTAGAATGGCCACTTTTTAAGGCTGTGTCTTTTCTCCATGACCCCCCAAAAGGAAAGAAATCTTCCAAACGGATCTGTTCGTAGGCAGAGAATGAAACAGAGAGTTTAATCATAATGCCTGCGCGAGGCTTTCAGATGACATCTGTATGTTACGAATATGTAAAAATACCAATTTCATGCTCTGACAACTTATTCTGCGTTGATGGGGGATAACGCCGTAGGAACGCCAAATGTCAAAGCATTGCACAATGCAAAGCATTCACACACTGTCTCATGGGTCATCACCGGTGGTTCCTTAAGGGAAATTTTCCAGGAAAAAAAAAGAGAGAGAGAGAGAAAAAAACAGTGACTGGGAGCTGCCAAAAGAAAATGGAAATCATGAAGTCAGAGTTAACTATTGGCAGAGCAGCTCCAAGACTCCAAGAACAGAGTCCTACCTGCCCTGGGCTGCCCCTTCCCTTCTGTGAGAAGAGGAAATTCACATCTGCCCATTTCAGAAGCTGTAGGTGGACTCGGAACGGTCTTACACTGCAGACGTGCACTCTCTTCACCCCCTCATATTCTTCTGAATGCTTTGCTTTGGCAGACCTGCAGCGTCTGAAGGGTAACCCTTCCCCTGGGCACAGGACCCCTGCAGCAGGGGGCAGCAGAAATGCTGTTTTCCAGTGGATGGCTGCTCAGGGACAAGCGGAGCCAGCGGGCATCACTTCCTTGCTGGCTTGGTCCGTCTGTCCTTGCCCCAAGGGCGCTGGCTCTTGACAGGAGAAGGGACTTTTTTTCACCTGAAAATGCTGAGGATTCTTATTTGCCTGAAGTGGGAGATAGGTGGAACGCCACTGCAGTTATTCTGCGAGAAAAACTGGGGTGATGTGGGAAAGGAAACGTTTTCTCAGAGAAGATTTAATATGTTGGGAAAGCAGTTCTGCCCCCCAGAACCCGCCCTCCACTCTACAGCGCTGACGGACGTGCACGGGGTTTTGGACCCTGAGCACCGCTCTGCACCGCCGGAGAAGGAGAGCGGACCGCGTGCGGCTCCGATGGGGAGCAGGGCGGGCAGCGGCCGCGCTCAGCGTCCCTCGGTGCCCGGCCTGCTTCCTCAGCGCCCTGCGCACGAACCACGCTCTGCTCTCCCCCAGCCCTTCTTCGCCCCCTTTCCCTTCTCTCTGCCCCTCCATCCCCCCTCCCTGCCTTCTCCCCCGGGCCGCCCTGCACGCTGCCGCCCGCCCTCGCCGCGCCCACCCCCCGCTCCCTTCTCCCCGCTGTCCCCCCGCGAAGCGGCGCGGCCGAAGCTGTAACTAACAAGCCGTGAGGCGCCGCGGAGATGGCTCCGTGGAGCTCCGTAATTACGCCCCCCTCCCCTCCCCTCTCCCGCTGTTCTCTTGAAGCTGCGGAGCAGAGCACCGGGAGGAGGAGGAGCGGGCCGGCTGGTGGGTGGGAATTTAATTAACTTCTGAGCGCTCTCGTTCCCGTGGCGCGCACACGAAGGCGAGCACGGGCCGCAGATCGGGTTAACGGGCGGGCTGCGCGGCGGCCGTTTCCCCGGTGGGACTCAGCAGGGGAGGCCGCTCAGCGCCTCGAGGTCTGCCGGCGTTCCTACGACAGCCTTCCCCCCTTTGCGGTGCGGAGCCTTCCGAAAGTGATGTTCCGGGGTAAGGGCGTTTCAGCCGGCGAGCGCAACAAAGCGGAGGTGCCGACAGGAGACGGCTGCCACCTCGTTTATTTGTTAGTGGCTCATCCGCGCTCTCTCCCTCTCGCTCTCCCGGTCCCCTGCCTGGTGTTCCCTGGACAAACACGGCTTCTCTGCAGCCCTCAGCCCTGCGAGAGGCCCTCCGCCCAGCAAGGGGCTCCTGCTGCTGGAGCAGCTCTGCCTTCACGCCTTGAGGGGCAGAACTGCCTCATCCCCTAAGCATTTTGCCAGACCGGGACCAACAAAAGGGAACCCTCAGCCTACCCACCGCACAAAAGCAATCCTTCCTCGAAGCTGCTGGGGGAAGGCAGTATGGCTGTCAGGGCACTGCTTGCACGAGTCAGCGACAGCATCGCTTGGCGCAGGAAACCAGTCACAAACACAAGCCATCTCCTTACACGAGCCCAGGTACAAATAACATTTCAGTGGGACTGCAAAACTGAGATCTTAAGAGCTGGGACGTGGTTGGCTGTGCTCACTCAGTTCGACTTCCTTGCAGGCCTGCACTCTTCAGCTGCTTTCTTGCATTTCTCTGGACTGGAAGAAACACTGCAAAAAAGACCAGCAATATGGCCAAGACTCGTGTTGCAGTCCAGAGATGCTCTCAGGCCAGCTCTACCTAGATGCACGTTCTGAACAGAGCCCCACGGGAAGCAGCAGCTCTCGGGGCCATCTCAACACACAGGACTGATGCAAAGTGAACCTACAGGCAATAGAAAGCAGCATCCTCGCATGGACACCCTACTAACAAGTAGCACTGCTGAGTGTAGTTCTGGATTTCTCCACACTGTTGCCCACAGCACTTGAAATCAAGCATTAAAAAGAGGAAGAATCCTGCAAGTTTCCTTGTGGCCACGGGGACAGCAGAGGCTGACAGCACCGAGGTGCAGCTGCCAACAAGCAGCGAGGCTTGCACAAAGCCAACCAACAGAGCTGCACATTCTTGGGTGCCACCTACTGGCATTCGGACTGCATAAGGCCACTCTACACACGTGGGAAATCTCCCCATTTTTTTCCCTTTAAAGTTTAAAATGCTTAAAGCCTGTGGTGTAATAACAACTGGACCTCTGCAGTCTGGAAGACTCGGGGACCTGAAGTGTCTCCAAGCAGTTGGAGATGTTGCAGATTCTCCTCTGCAGCATCTCTGAATGGTTCCGCCTGCCTTTAGAATCTTGGGATGCTGCGAGCTGTGGGTTCTGGGAGTGGAGGAAAAGGGGATGTCCTCCCCACAGGAAGCAAAACCCAGCAGAGCACAGCAGGCTCACAGCATCAGCAACCGGATGAAAACGGGCTGCCAGCCCTCTTCTTCTAGCTGGCCGTGAGTGTTGGAGCCTGAATCTCCATGCCGAGGGCCTTCCACCTGTTGCACAAGTCAGTGCATGCCACGTGGGAGGTTCTCAGAGGATGTGAAAGGCTTGGACTGAGTCCAGATGCAAGACAGTTCATCATTCATGAGGCGGGACTCACTTTGCTTAGGTGTGAGAGGGAGCCACCGCCTGAGCATCACATGTCAATCCCATTGCATTTAGTGCAGGCAGCCCAATCTGCCCTGCAGCAGCAACATAAGCCTGTACACATCTGTACGACGGACCTATGGCCCTTCCCCTCCCAGGATGGAGGCAGGTTGGATGGTATGACCTACAGGCTCTGAGGAGGGCTGTTTCTTCAAGGAGGCAAACAAGTGACCTTACTTTTTCTATGTCATATGAAGGCAAAGTCAGAAATCCAGTGCTACACAAACTGCTGTGCTTCAGTGCTCTTCTACAGCAGTGATTGTTTTCAGGGCAGGCTCAGTAGGAGTCATTCTGTTTCCTGATGACCTCACCTGCACACAGAATTTGCTGAACTAGAAAAAGCTGTGCTGCAAGTGCTGGGAAAGACACTAACTCTGACAGAGGGAGGCTAGCTACCAATGCTGTTGGCATGCACGTGGAGGAAGATTTTGTACTGCTTTCCCCATACCCATCTGCACTGATGCAAACCAGAGCAATACGAGCCACACCATGACTGATTGCCAGGTGTGCATCACAAGGGCTGGGCCAGGACATCAAGATGAAGCCTGGTGAAGGGCACCAGGGTCAGCCTCAGGACAGGAACGTGCATCAGTGTCCATAGGGCCCTGGCAACCGCCCGCTGTATTACAACTCAGTTTCATCCTCTTGTCATACCAGCAGCAATGTTTTGCAATGTTTTACAATTGTTTCACAACAGTTAATTTCAGATACATTTCAGAGGGTTTTTGTAATAAGCAGAGGTAGGAAAACAACAACAAAAAAAAACCTACCCAAACAGCATTCTTCTGAAAGGTACCATGATTAGATTGTTGGAAATTACCTGCTAAACACACCCGGTCCACAGTTCTATTTCTATTTTTAGGATCTGCCTGCACACAGCCAGGAAAGAAAACCTTCCTACTTGCAGGTTGTTCATTTTTCTTCATTACTGGCCCAAAGCCTAGGGCATGAGTGAACTGGATCGTTTTGCCCTTCAAGAGCCACTTTTCCAGCCAACACATACATGTCTGTGTTACTGTTACCAGGCTCAAAATACAGGCCTTAATTACATGCCAGTAACATTGAAAAATACAGTGCAAGTATTAGGAAAGTCCCTACGTAAAGGCTTACAGAAATGGAAAGTGAAAGCTCTGGGTCCCGTGGGTGTCCACTGGGAAAGCATGCTCAGCACCATGCCTGGTGCCCCAGGGGCTGCTAGCAGGCCCTTAGAGAAGTTTCCCTTGTGGTCAGCATCAGAGGCATGTTAACTTGAGCTGCCATGGCAGCTACCTGGGAAAACAGCCAGCTGGTACTGCCCAGAGTCATTGTGGGTATGACAGAACAGTTCCCATGAAGAGTACATACATAGATATATATGGGAGAATTAGAAATTACGCGATGACAACATTAAGAAAAATAAATCAGGCCTGTTTAAACTCTAACGCGAGACTGGTGCTCCCTAGCAGCGCGTACTGTTTAACCCCTCCTCCCCACCATCCACAAATAATGCTGCATCACGACAGGCTCACAGCAGCCTGTCCTTGGCAGTCACATCCTGCCCCAGCTGCAATTGCGGGCAGCAGGGTTGATGCTGGCAGTCTGGACTGCTGGCCACAAGGCTCGCTGGTCCTGTGAAAAGAGAGGAAGCTCTCTCAGGAGGTAAGCATGGAGCCAGGAGTTTTCTGCTCTCCAGCACCTCTGTACCTTCTACTTTCAGGAGATGTGTGAGTTTCCAGACCATCCCCCACTCTTGTCTTCCACCCCTACAGTATATGCTGCAGGGTGCTTGCAGGGCAGAGGGGGTTAGTTTCACAGTACAGAGGTGCTTGACTTGTCTCTTCCCTTACTAGACTGTTGACTCTGCTGGTCTCTGAGGTTTCTGCTTCAACCAGTGCCACATCTCTGTTGGGTTTTGCAGTTATCCCATTTGAACTAGAAACCAAAACACAATAAAAATAACCAGCACGTCCAGCTTTCTAGCACGACCCAGAAAGGCACCAGGACATCACTGGCAATCTCCCTAAATAATGTTGATGTGGTTTCTGAAACACGCTCTTGTACAGAGGGAATCTTTACCTCACGTGTTGAAGTTTAAGCTCCCTTACATTTTATCTTCAGTAAGACACAGGGGAAAATCTTTAACCTCCACTCATCAGAGCAGTAGGCAAAACCATCTGGTAAAGAGATTCGGCTCACAGAATGTTTACTTCTGGTGAAATCATCATATTTGGAGGTACTAAATTGATGAGAAAAGCCAGGTTCAACTGAACGTTCTGGTTTCAGGCTATCCCTCATACAACTGCACATTAGTCTTGAAAATGTCCAGTATCTCTCCAGGGTGGAAGAAGTTAACTGTAAAATTCAAACACATCAAAATAAGGAAGCCTAAGTGCTTGTTCTCCCTGCAAGAAGATGAGAGTAAGAGGAAAAAAAACTCCTATGCAGCTAATCAGGGAGCGGGCAGCTGTTGTGCACAGGGAGGTGCCAGGTCCTTACAGTCCCTGTGACAGAGCCACTCAGACTCTACAAAATACCACTCGAAGAGCAAATTACTGCAGTCCTGTATATACAGGGAGAGGATGGTGTAGGTGGCTTTAGCACCCTTTGGATGCTAGGACCTGCGAGCTGAGCGCCAGCGGGCAGCTCCCACCCAGCAGGCCCCATCCATGCAAAGGGTTGTACGTTTTCATCACTTGAGCTGTGATAGCACTCTTCTCCAGCACAAGACAGGCCGAACTCTCCGTGTCCTCCAAACCTGCCGCTGTTCAGGACCGACACATCAGGCCGTGCCTCGGCTGCTGGGTTCGGCACAGCAGGCTGCGAGGCTCCTGCTTCCCGCTGTGCCTGAAAGCGCCTTTACCACGGCCGTTCGAGGTCTCAGTCGCGTCCTCGGCGATGCTCAGCAGCTCCACGGGCTGCTGAGGTGGAAGCTGCAAAGACCCAACCGCCGCCATCCCACCCCGAGATCCCAACCGGTGCCCGGCGCGCTCGGGGAGGGGGATGGGGGCGGGGCGGAGCCGGAAGCACGTGCTGCGAGGGGGCGGGCCGTGTGTCGTCACTTCCGGCTCGGCGTGTCCCGGCGCGGCCAGCAGTGAGTATGTGAGCGGCGCCGGCGCCGCCCTCCCCCTCTCCTACCGCCTCCCCCCCAGGCCCGGCCCGGCCCGGCCCAGCCGGGCACCCTGCCGGCCCGCCCGCCGGTCCCGGGGCCGCTCCCCGCGGCCGCTTTCGGGCGGTTACCTGTGCCGCCGGGCCCGGCTCGTTCGCCGGGTGCCACCCTTCCGC
>PPHD01012695.1:0-17851 GCA_002909625.1 Bambusicola thoracicus | reverse complement strand
CACACACACACACACACACACAAAGTCAAAATAGAAATGTTATATTAGATATTAAATTTACCTACTAATTTAAGTCAATTCTTCAACTTTACTTGGAAACAATTGATCATGTTATCATGTTGGAACACGTTCAAATTTGATAAATGTTTCACTTTGAACAGGTAGGTAAAAAGCCTCTGGGAGTTCCACAAGAGCTTTTACTCCAAAATGGCAGACAAAATGAAGTGATTCTTATGAAATCAAATGATTTGAAAAGTGAAATAGTAAGAATTCTAGTGATAATAAAAAGCCAGATACTTTTCAGCTCCAAATCACGTCAAAATTAAAACTGTAAAGAAAGATTCAGGTCACTTCCAGAATCTCAGATTTGGACCTAAGTTTCCATTGCTAAAATGGACTTCATTTTTGTTTAGAAATATAGTTTTCAAAAATTGATACCTATGAGTGACATGCAACTCAGTTGCTCACTTACATAGTGAAATTCATTTCATTGCAGATGATAGGTGACTATGCGTGGTCTAAAAGACAGAGTTAATGGAAATCAGCATCTTAAAAGCTGATGGAAATCTGGCTGGTATAACAGGCATCTAGATTCTGCATGACTTGAAGGCTCTTTCTGCTCATGCAGTAATGCAGTACTTGAAATTTTCTTTAGCTTTGTCATATGGGAGCACTGCCTCTTAATTGTACTTGCTATCTGTTCTACCAGTTTAAACACTTCTCCTTTCCATAATCAGAGGCAACTTTTCCTTTTTCCAGTCCTCATACTATCTTCAGTTACTGGTGTACAACCCTGCTACCTGCTGTTCTATACCATTACTGTAAAACACTTGTCCAGACTGAAAATGGCACTGTGTAGTAGGAACAGGGAGGGGTGATGGCCTCATCAACACAGGTGCAGCCTACTGTCCCCAAGCTAGATGAGCAGTGAAGGTAAGTGATGGAAAGCAGGGTCCAAGAGTCCAAATGGTAGATAAGGTGCATAATCAGGCATGGGCATAACTGCAGTCTAGCTCAGGTGAAGCACAGCTCAGCCAAGACAGGATGGGTCCCAACCAGGCTCCTCACAGTTCTGTTTCAAGTAGTTGGTTTTGCAATGGCTAGATCCAGACTCCAGCTGTAATGGGTCTCCTGAACCAATCGCAAGGTAGTGGTGGGAGAGAGGCAGGTGAAGATGGTAATGGGTCTGGTAGTCTTAAATGGTGTCCTCAGAGCTCCGAGTCATATCAGAATTTTTTAAAGTTGATTCTTGCAAGAGCCATGAGATACGAGTTCCTGGACATCTTCAGAAATCGTTCTGGAAATTCTTGTTATTTTGACACTATTTTCAAAACCCAAAAGATAAATCAGACCTGGACAGTCACTTGTACATCTGGTAGGTCTTACCACTTCTTTTGAAAGATTTTTTCTTTGGAGGGAGCACCTCTGCTACCAAACTAATGAGCAGTAACCTTACAATGGCAAGCAAATATCAAGTCCACTGCTCCTCCCGCACTTCAGGAATACTTTTGCTATGAGTTAGGACCAGCATTATTCTTTGCATTATTCTTTTGACACCTGTGGGTTTTGTTTGGGCTTAAAAACACTGAATGGGAGAATCCCAACTGAAACATGAACCTTTCTCACCCTTTAGTGTCCTTATTTGCTGCCATGGTTCTATTTGTAATTGTGGTTTAGGGGAAAAACAAAAAACAACGTTATTTTTGCAGACTCAGTTTTTGAGACAGAAAGGGACCTGAAATTAGAAGGAAAAGAGGACAGCAGCTTGTAGTTTGTCTAGATGTTTGGATAAAATCTTGTTCACATGATTTCCTAGCCTCCCACCAACACAGCACCAAAACTCATTCTCTGAAATCCTATGAGAAAGAAGAGTAGTCTTAGAGTCACCACACAAAGAAGACTAAAGCAAAGGGATTTCTTACTCCACTTCCCCTGGCATTATAGAAGCCTCCATGTAGATAAAATTGACTGATGCCTCACTGAGGATTTTGTTGATAATTTTGTTTAAATAGTTGTCCTCCACCTGAGGGTGGCTGGTGAATTTTATCATAGGAGAAAACTGTTTGGTCCACTGAAATTTGGCATTGTATTCCCCTAGCAACTTCCCTCGGCCTTCCAGTTCAGTTATTAATGAAGTTATCCTCATAGTAACTCTGTGGGAGGAGAATATTCCCACTTTCTAGTTGAAAAAAGATGCTTCATATTCTGTTATGTGCTTTCTGATCTCCTGGGGAAATCTATTATTGTTAAAGTGGAACATAGGCTTTTTGTATTATAGAAATATATTTTGTTAAGAAGTATATTTTCTGTTGGACATACTTGCCAACTTATTTCTTCTAGCAATAGATTACAGAGGCTCTTTTTGTCATCTTAGTCATAAGTAGGCAATATCATCAGTCAGAAACCCACTTTTCTCATCAAAATGGAGTTATGTATTGCTTGTTATGAAAACTCTTGAAGATATTTTGTGTTTGAGCAGGTTATGAAATTTCATTCCTTAGTTCTGATGTCAACTTTACCCTTTGAAAGAACTATGACCAGCACGGAGACTCATAAAGTCTTATCAGCTACTCTCTGGCAGTGACATGGTCTAGTACATCTGTTCAGTAGTTCCTTGATTATCTTTGATGTTTCAAGCATTGATACTGAGTTAACCACTTTTCTGAATTAAAGCTCTGTCCAGTAGCAAAACAGAATTGCTTTAATTGCAACTACATTAAAATGTTCACTGATCTTAAAAAAAAAAAAATTAAATTTACTGACTTGTGAATTTATAATAGTAAAATTTTATAAATTACTGTTTTAAAGTAAAACACCTGGATGAGTGACTAGAATGATATCCGAAGTTCCAATTACTTTTCACTAAAGAACCTAGCCTATGCAAATAAACCTTTCTAGACTAGGGAAAAAAATTTTACCTGAATGTTATATGCAAATAGAATGTAGATACACCTAAAGTGATTGCAAAAATTTTCCATTATGGTAAACTAGCTTATAGTTATCCTGAAGATTTGACATTGTCTAACTAAATCCTAATTATTTTGATGTGGCAATGAGGGACAGGCTATGGAATTAAATTGCAATTGGTGGCATTATTACTGAACACAGTAAACCTAATAATCTAATAATATCAGTTCCTTGTGTCGCATAGATCCAGTGCCAGCCTACCTGGAGAGAGAATCGTGTACTTTCAGATGGCCAGTTACAATGAATTCTGTGCACATGATGTGAGCACCCCTGTTACCCAAGTGTGTAACTGTTCCCAGCTACCACCAAAACTTATCTGGGCTCAGGCTGGTGCAATTAAACTGCCTCATTGGTACACAGCAATTATGGCTATGTAGCAAAGGTAAAAATTTTTACGTTTCAGTCTATTCTGAGAAATATCTGGCTTCTTATGTTATTTTTCATAGCACTGAATTATACCTCGGTACATAAAGTCCCTATCAGTCCCTAGCCCTAGGCCTTTCATAACAATCTGTGGTTATTTGCCAGTTGTTGAAAAACAGTAGTAGACTTGGCAATGCAAATTCCTTTCACTTTTTTTGTTTAACTTAAAACTGAAAGCCCCTGAATTTGATGTCCACATTAATCTTTTCAGGTCAGTGTATAGGTGATGTATGGACTAGTCATCATGATGTCAGAAGACCAGTGAGCTACTGAGAAATTTTGCTTCAAAATAGTGTTGCAAAAGGATTACACTAACCTGATCCACAGGATCAAGGCCTTCTAAGTTGATGGCCCAGCATCAGCATTCAATCTCTTGCTCTCAGTCTGTGGTACCAAATTGCTGTTTTCAGAGCAATTTGATATGATTGGTACTCCTCCACTCCCATGTGCATGGAAGTAGCATTAGAAGAATGTCTTCTCTGTTGTTCACCTTCAACATCTTGACTGCACAGATCTCTCTTAGTCTGTCTCTTCCCCTCTTCTGGTCTTCACTATATTAGAATTCTACCCTTTTCTGAACTTGTTGATGCCTTTGTTCACTAGTGTGGGACAGAAATTATTATAAATTGCCTTTTTGCAGTATAAGTTTCCTTTCATGCTTCCCACTATTGTATTTTGTGTGTTTTTTTTCTTTTTCTTTTTTCTTTTTGAGCTGTTTCAGACACTGCTATTTTAAACCTTAGGTACCTCTCATGGGAGGTTCACTTTGGTTGTTGGTTGAACCACTAATAATCACTGGGATTGTTGAAGACCTTGCCTGATTCCCCCACCCGAAAAAAAAAAAAAAAAAAAAGAATAAAATATATAATATTCTGTGCTAATTTTTGCTGCTCACATCATCAATGGTGAAGTTAAACAGATGGTCATTCTTTCCTATTTTATACTGCACTGCCTATGAGGACATGCTATCAGCTTGGGCTAGAGGGTATATCTGACTTTTTGCAAAAATAACGCATATTTGATGTCCTCTTTTCTGCCTAGCTATCACCTCTATTCAATATTTTGTTTGTTTTCTTAATAAGAAATAATTTCAAATTCATTAGATTAAATGAGTAACTGTGTCTTCAAATAATAACAGCTGTATTTTAGATTATGTTAATTCAAATCTTTCTTGTATAGTATGTTATGTTATTATTTCTATTTATTTTTAGAAGGAAGTTTGGTTCTCCTCCTGAGACAGCTGCTTAGCAGAATGACTTAAATCTGTCTTCACCTTTATTGCCTTTGATTGCTTATGTCTGAGGAGAAAATAGAATGATAGCCAGCATATTTAATGGAACAGGGATGTGTGTTTGAGCTCTACTTCTGTATTGAAACAGCAACAAAAACAAAACATAACTGTAAAAGTATAACATGCAAAAAGTGAGTTTTACAGACTGGAAGTGATGATTATATGGTATGTGTAAATTGACAAAAATGATCCAGTTAGACCATCTTAGTTTTACTTTCTTATGCAGTATCATTTGTACTACCATAAATTGGGTAACTGATTTAACTTTTTTTTTTTTCTTTCCCCAATGAATAAATTGCTTTCCACTGAACAGAGTGAGCAGGATTCTGGTTTCATTCAAACTGCTCAGATTTGGCATCTTTCTCAGTTACCTAAACAGTGAAGTTGCTTGCAGATTTCCCCTGTACACCGCTGAGACACACTATTTGCTTTCATAAGTTTTCCTGCAGTAGTGAGTGCTGTAAGTTCCCTATGAAGGTAACTATCTCAGTCTACTGCCTTTGAAACTACTTTGTAACGGGAAATTTACTTTAATGCAATATCAAAATGCTGTTAATTTCCCGTACTAAAACAAAATAAAATAAAAAAGTATTGTGAAAACAAAGCTGTTTGTATCGCTTGGAATTAAATTCAAATTTACCTTTTCAGAATGATTTCATTTCATGTCATTTCAAAGTTATGCTACATTTCTATGAGACGACTCTCCTACAAAGATGTTGGCATCTGATACTGCCATTCCTGTCCATAGACAAAAATCCTGTGCCTGATTAACCAATACAGTCACCTCTAAGTGAACAGTGTGTGTCATGCAAGTGGTAAGAGTTTATTTAACTGATGGAAGATGTAGTTCAGTCAGAGATCTATCATAGGTGATCAGAAATGGTCATCATCACGAGGAATAAATCTTAGTACTGATCTACCATTAAAGAAACCACTGTGGATCTATTACGAAGTCTGAAATCGAAGTTTTTCAGTATCATAGAAACATCTAATTTAGCTAGAGGGAGGTGAAATGCATATTTCTTTTTGCAAGATGGACTTTGTTCTGAAATTCTTTGACTGGAATTGTAGCAGGGTAGAAGTTGACCGTTGTGAACTGCTTCTTATATTTTAGAATGCAAAAATGATATCAGTTTAAAACAAAAATTTTATTTCAATCGATAACGTAAGAAAGTTACTTTTAAAATCAATGGTCATGACTGTTCTGCTCCATTAAAAGTAACGTGTTTTTTTTTTTTTTTTACCCTGAGAGTAGACTAATGTTCAAGTATCAGAATTTCCCAAGAGATAAGAATTACCTTTCCTATGTGTTCAGTTTGCAAAACATGATCAGGCTGAAATGTGTCTTTAAATTCAAAGCAAAATTAGCTGAGTTATGAATTACATTTTTCTGACATTCAGGTGCGCTCTAATTGCAAGTAAATTCTGGCTAATTATAAAAAGTGATTAACGTAATAATTAGTAGCAGCTTATATAGATACTAAAACACTGTCTGAAGAATCGAGCCTTTGTAATGCAATTTAAATGCAAAGCCCCTAAACACAGTGATAGAAAATGCTGTGCTTCATCATTAATGAGATAAAATCAGCTCTGAAACTACTTTTCTCTTGTCCTTCAGTTATTTAACTCTTTCTAATTAGTGTGCTCCAAAGTCAATTAATGCATAGGGATGGCTCATTCTACTGATAAATCTATACAGATTTTGGATTCCTTGCTTACCTCAAAGATGCAGCTGTTTTTTCTGTCAGCAAAAATTCATTTCTTATTTAATTCAATACTTAATTTAAACAGTATCTTTCTTCACTAGTGCATTTGTCATCAATAAATCATAATGTAATGCAGCTCTTTATGATTACTCTAACCAACTCCTGCTCCTTAATCTAATTTCTAAGCACTCTTCATATTTCTTCTATGTCCATCCAAGCTGGTGACTCCATCATGAGTACTGAATGTATTTGACAGTATCTACTTGGTTATTAATCTTGTATGTTTCTGTGCGGAAGTACTACTGCAATCCTAACAAGATTTGAAGGTTGCCGAGTCCTGCTGAGATCCTGTCAGCACAGAATTGTGGCTCACTCTGGGAAAGGCTGGAGAGTCTGAACAGGAGGCACATGTAAAGAAGACTGCAGAACTAGTTTGGAATCCTAAAAGCACTGCTGTCCAGTGAGTCTAAAGCAGTAAACCATACAGGCCAAATCTAGAGAGAAAATCTGATTTAGTTGTTACTGTTTTTCTGATTCACCCAGAAGCAGGAAGCATTAAACTCTCTGAAACAGAACCACAACACCCAAGACTTAAAAATCCTTAAGAATTTCCTTGAGCTGATGGCTGTATCACATTTCCATGGTTTTGTTTTCTGTTGAGATCAGTTGAGAGTAAATCTTGAAATGCAATTTGAGTTACAAATACATCTTTACTCTTCACTTTCTAATGTCTTAAGAGTCATGTTCAGGTTTTAACTGCTGTCACAAAAAAAAAAAAAAAATTAAGAAAAAATCAGTGGGTATCAGCTAGAGAAGGACAATGGCTGGATTTAGCTCTTGAGGTTTATCAATTTCTTAATTTTTTCACTGTTTGTTTCTTTTTAATTGAAGACCTGCTCATTTCTTTTCTATGATGCAAAGAATGTGTATATCTGTGTTTTAACAAATTTAGATTGGATATTTTCTCCTGTAGATGCAAAGGTATTCCAGATAATGTTTAGTATCTTTGGAGTAATCACGTATACATGCTATAAATTTTCCACAATTGCAGGAAGAATAGCAGATGTCAGCTCTATGTAGAATCAACCTGATATACTTATTGCCTCTTAAGCAAGACTTAATTTACACTTGAACAGGTGCTGGGTAGCACTAGAATGTTTAGGTTTGTAAAACTGCAATTGAAAGGGTAAAAATATTATTTTCTTATATGGTATCGTTACCATCACTGAAGATTTTTTTAGTTCAGTATTAAGCGACTGGAAAATGCTCTACATTGGGCTAACTTCTGGATAAAGTTTTTAACAGAGACTTGAAGCTGTGCAGTAGAATTTGCTTAAGATTTGAGTGCGACTTGAGTGAAATAAACTAAACACTTCAATTTTTATGAATGTATATCTCATCACTGAAATTATCAAGCAGCAGTCTCTCTAATATTATGAAAAATGCATTGTAAACACTTATCTAGTTTCTCCTTTAGTTAATCAGATACTTCTGTTTTATTTCATAGTCCTACTCAGTTTTTAATTTATGGTGACTTTCTCTTTTTGGTGGAAGATGCAGGAGCAAGAGCATAATACATCTTGTTTTTTCCAAATTGATGAAAATCACTGAAACTGAAATGGAACTTCCTCACTTTGTTTTTAATACAGTCTCATTTTGTGAATTTGCCTTTGTGAAATATCAGTAGAAGATAATGTAAATTAATTTTGGTTTCTGAAAAATGTCCATACACTAAAAATTCAAGTTCAGAGCTGATATCTAAGATCCTGTAATTATGTTATGGTAGCGAAATTAAATAAGTTCACACAAAGTTAGAAAATTGTTCTCTTCTTCAGTAAGGGATGCCAAACTATTTTTAAAAGAGTAACAATCATATTACAGTTAGCAAAGAAAATGTCCTTCTGCAACCACACCATTATCTCAGCTGGGTTTTCTGCTAGAAAGATGTCATTAGCTACAACACCAGGCTCCACAACAGAGTTAGACATGTCATGTTTTAGAAGACAAGAATACCATATCTGTGATATCTTTGCACGGAGGAAAAGGCAGCATCTGATCTTGATGATATTTTGAACACTGGAAATGCTAGAGGTCATAGTGAGCTGTAATTCTTCTCAGAATAAGTGGTGAACCTACAGTGTTGATTTTTCACCAGAGGGGAGAAAAAGTACACACACAATGTTAAAAAAAAAAAAAAAAAAAAGAAAGAAAGAAAAAGAAAAAAAGTGTGATGAACAAAATAAGCCAGAAATTCTGACAGTTGGACTTTAAAAACACTTGAAGAGAATGACTGGTCTAGCAGTAATGTGGCAGTGAACTTAGCCTGACCATTCATCTGTGAACTTGTGGTGCTAACAGGACTTCTACATGGCTGATCTGCTGTTGATGCGACTGACACATAAAACATCCTTTCCTCAGCTGAACTTGGTATTGGTCTCTATTGCAAGCTTTTCTCTTTTATTATCCTTTCCTAACATCCCAAGAGAATAACTTGCCCAGTTTTTGAATACATATTATGCAGATGTTTGAATGATCAAAAGAGATCAAGTTGTCTCAGCTCAGAGAATTAACGCATTTCAGAAAATTGCAGTATCTACTACTGCGGCTCATTTCAAATTCAGACATGCTTGCACAGTCTTTAAAATGATCGTTCTTTTCTCTTGTACAAAAAAAAAATTACAATCACTGTACTTTGATTTTAGATAAGGCTGACAGAACAGTGAACTACAAATAGAAAATACTATTTTTCTTAACGAAGAATTGACACTTTAACATCCAACTTTCTAATAGTGCTAAACGGAAAAATGAAGAAAATGTTATCAATTATTGTGGTTATTTTTCTTAATCACTTATTTAATAATCCATGTTAAATCTCATGGCTTAACATCTCATTTAATCACTTCTGTCTTTGGGAAGTTCAATTTACAACTAACTCCAGTAACAAAATACTTTGTCCTAATTGCTCAGAGCAATAAACACTGCTGGAGAACAAACTAGAGATAAATAGATTAGAAATTATATAGACAATAAAAATGGCTAAAAATAAATTCTTAATTTTAGTTTTACATAAAATGAGTTCCAAAAGGAAAAGGGATAAATGAAATAATTCATCAAACTGGTACATTTCAAACCAGCCAGGTTTCAGCACAATTATATAGCCAAGTCCCAGTGAAATGTGATTTGAATTAAATTCAGGCAATTACAGACTTCATCAACAGATTTCTGGTTGTGCTTGGGAGCTGGCCTCACCTGAATGCCTGCAAGGTAAAGAATAAAGTCAAACTAAGCTTTCATTAATGAAAGTGTTTGTTAAAACTGGTTAAAGCAAACAGAAAACAACAGAACATTTTAAAGAAAGGGAGTGACAGAGAACACCAGTGTGCTGGAGGAAAAATTTGATGAATTTTACTTATTGAAGAAACCAATGAGATGAACACATTTATTTGAATATTCTTAATTCTGTGTTGAATTCCTATTGAAACTTCTTGATCAACTTAAAGATCCCAGTTGTTAAGCTCTCGACTCCTTTATTTTGCGGCATGGGAGGGATGACTTATGGGAAAAAGGTTTGTGTTGATGTATCTTTGTGTAAGGCATTTTCCTAAACTGACCATCTTGCCTATCACACTAGTACTGACCAACACAAACTACAAGGCAGTCTTCCACTGGTAAAAACTGTGGGCAGAGAACAAAAACACAAGTCTTTGATAGAGAACCTTTCTTATTCCAGGTGCCTAAGTAACCCTAACTCTTATGTGATTCAGCACAGAATTTGTTTTCCAGCAATAGCAACTTGTTAATCTATGCAAAGTTATGCATTTTCATTATAGTATCCAAATCTTTAAGTGACTATATTCACAATTGCCATCTTTGTTTGCTCAAGATGAGAGTCTGCTGCTTTCAGATCTGTTAGATCTGGATTCGATTTGGTCTCCAGTAATTACCAAGAAGATGGTTGCTATAGCTGCAGTAATGAAAGGGGCAATCATCTTCCCTTGAAGACAGTGCAACAAAGCATAAATAAAAAAAATCACATAGAATCACAGAATTGCCGGGGTTGGAAGGGAGCTCAAGGGATTGGCATTAGTAGTATAAATGAGATATTACCGCAACAGTGAAAATAAGATTTTAGCCACTTTCACTCACTTGATGTACATCAACCTGGCAACAGTCTACTCACCATTTAGCTTGAGCCGATCTAAGTTTCTGATAAAGTATTATTTGTTTTATAGGATTATCTTCTTCATCATAACTTGAGTCATGTTTTGTAGTACCTGCTCACATTGCCACACTTTACAGTGACAGTCTGTTTCCATAGTTATTCTGATTACTGTTATGGCAGTAACAGGCACATTGTTGAAGGTATTGAAACCAAGAACACAGGAAAGTTTTAATTTAAATTAAATTTTAAAAAATCCTATTAAGTTTCAGTTAACTTTGTCAACTCCAGTTCACTGAGTTTAGATTTAAGTGCATTTCTCTTATGGCAAATGGCTGTAAAAAATTTATCACGTTGTGTTTTTATTTAAATGACTCTGTATCAGTTCTGTTAAGGATGCTACTGGATTTTTTTAACCACTAGTCTTACCAATGAATCAGAGATTTGAAGGTCATGCTGTGTTCAGTCTCATATAACACCAACAATAATGACATTTCTGAGAAATTAAATCCTTCACTCACCTTTGCAGTGAACCGCTTCAGTGTCTGAGGCAGACTCTGTTGTCCACCTTTTTTAAAGTGAAAGTAAATCCATTCTACTGCCATGATAAAATGAAAATTTCTCCAACAAACTTATTCTGAATCAATGAAATAGTCTTACAATATTATCATTACGTAGCAGGTGTGTAACAGTATTAGTATTAATTAGTGGAAAAGTTTAAGGGGCTGATCCTACTAAGGTCACCATGGGATAAATTTTCTTCACCATAACAGAATATGGGAAACATCCCATACACAGTGATTACTGGAACAATACTATCCTTATATCACTACATATTCTGTTAACAGATGGGAATTGCTTACCTGAATTATTCGATACCCTTTTAATAAATCTTAATCCTTCTTGAAAATGCTAAACAGTTTTCACTGATGGCTGTGTAATGCTAACATATTATCTTCTTACTAGGTTAGATAGTGGTATGTTTCTTTTTGGAGACACTGGATATTGGAATGACACTGGTTGATGAATAAAATTAATGGTGTTTATTTTAATGCAAATCTTTTGCTAACTATTAAATAAACTTGATATTTTAAGGGAAGAATGCAAGTATCACATGGCCAAATTGCATTAGTTGGAAGTGCTGCTGTTACTTTTGTTACCTCATTTCAGATTCTGACTTAGCACTTTGCAAACTGTATTCTTTTTCTTCTCTCCTTTATTTTCCAGTTAACTTTGACCATTTTCAAATATTGCGGGCTATTGGGAAAGGGAGTTTTGGAAAGGTAAGAATCAATTTATTTTTAGTAATTAAAAATTTAGTAGAGAATTCATTTTTGTTTTTCCATCCTTGACCGGGTAAAGGAATGTAAGTTTGGCTGTCTTTTGCTTCTCAAGGACATCTGAGCCCAATCGTTATGACTTTCATTATAAACTTTTTTGTTACAATGTATTCGCTAAAGCTAATTGAGTAAAAATGTTTTAATAATTAAGCCTTGTCAATGGGGATTAGCAAAGTTAAGAAATCAGTCCCCAAAACAAGAACATGAAAATAGTAGAAGCAGTCTACATTTTTAGGCTGTCTACTCAAGCAATTGTTCTGTATGATTGTTCTGAAATTGTAGGAATAATTCATGTACTTAAAATTATTGTAACATTCTAAAGACACTTTACGTAGATTCAGTGCACTTGGGACTGTATAAAATTACTGCAATTGTGATCATTGCTTAAATATTTGTTCAATTCAATAGGCTTTAGCTGAAACAAAGACGATTCATGTTTTATTTACATGAGTAGATGACCTTTTTTTACTAAAATAAAGACTGTAACAAGGTTTTAAATTTTAACACAGGTAAAAACAAGGGCATGCAGAAAACCATAGTGTAAAAATATTAGAAGCCATTACTTGAACGAATAAATTTGGAGGTGAAATATAACTTCAGTTACTGATCGAGCAATAATAATCTAGATGTTGATTTAAATTATACTTGAGAAATATTTCTGTATTTGTACATTAAACACATACCTAGGATTTTGTTGGCTCTTGATCTTCCAAGAAAGGAAAAACAACTTCCAATTTCCAGTAGTCTGAAATGCTTTGTGCAAAAGCACATGGTCCTTCATGGCATGGTTCTTATTCACCTCAGTAGATTCCAACAGAAGACCTCTCTGGAAATCAAACAGGAGAATATGTTTTGCCAGTGCAAAATGGTGGCCAAGATTTCCTTAAAAGGGCAGCTGGGGATTTGTAATTGCTTGTTGTCACAGTACATCACTGAAACATCAAATGAAGTCAAACAGAGGTCCTTTCAGGTAGTGAAGTTAGGTCCAGTGTAAGTCATAGGAAGTTTATTTAAATCATGCTGTCTATCACAAAGATCACCTGCACACCTCCTTCTTTAAAGTTTCTCCATTCACACCTCTGTTGTCTTTGTGCTCTCAAAGGGGCCCTCACACTTCTGTTACATGCAGAAAAATTAACACAAGTCTACATGATTTCAGAGGCTTGTTGGTTGATGATTGATCCACTCTTCTCCATGGTATTTAGGAAACAATTGTGAATGTTTCTATAATATTGCTTAAACATCTACATTTCAAAGAGGTTTATATGCCTGCAGTGGTCCTGTGAACCTGCTTTGGGAATATATATGTTTGGGAATAGTTTCACAACCCTTAGAGAATGTTATTTTTGTGTATGGTCCCCTTTAAACCTAAATCCTTATTTTGTAGTTGTCAATGCAACAGAACAGACTTTGGCATAACAGGTTTGTTTTCCCAAACGAATGCAAACTTCCAGCCAATCACCTGATTTTTCGTTCCACAGACAGGGTAAGAAAGTAACCCATTTAAAAATGACCTATTATACCACAGCCAAAAGCACAACATGGTAAATCAGTCACCATTTCAAGTGTCTATGAGTCAGTCTTGCCTTTGCCATTTATTTAGAAGGCTCATTGCTGGCAACTTTTCCAATTACTGTCTTTGTGGAAGCACCTGGCAGCAGAAAATGTCAACAAATGATGCAAGGACTCTGTTCTGTGTTGAATCACTGTTTACTGTTTGGGGTCTATTGTACTCTAGCATCCTGCAACATGTAAAACCATGTTAGGTATTACGCTTTTCTCAAACCGCCATCTGCCTTTATGACTGCTCTGTGCTCTCCATTTTTGCCTTCTGAGAGCAGTAGAATTTTTAAGGCATGCTATACTTTTTATTTTTACTTTTTATTGCTATTGGTAATATTGTCTTTCAACATTTCTTAAATTACTGTGGTTGCCACAGCAACATTAGGTCTCCACAGGACATTGCTGCAGGAGGTATCTGCTATTGGCAGAGACCCCTCACAGCTCAGCTCTCTTTTGTGCACTGAGCTCAAGATAACTCTCAGTACCTTCCCTCCTCCACTGGGGTTGAATGCTTCAGCAGCTACGCTCTGTCCCTCCCAGGTAGCTTCAGAAGGCAGCTTCCTGTCTTCTACTTCGGAATTCTCATCTCAGAGTATAATATTTGCTGTTATGGGAATTTTCCTGGTCCATTTGGTATCAAAGGCTCTGTATCTCAAAAACTTGTTTTTTCTGAGAAGTGGCTGCCTGTTTTAAACAACTGCACTAAAACATATTCTTCTCCTAAGGACATTTAATGCAGTAGAGTCTTCCGCACCCTGTAGCACATTCTGTAGGGAAGGTAAAGATGCATCACAGCAGTTGTGAGGAGTTTAGGATAAAAGACAAAAAAAAAAAAAAAAAAAAAGAACACCAAACCAAACCAAAACCAAAAAAACCTCCACAGAGCATTCATTCGTATATTAAATATTGTTCTAAGTAAATTCAGAAGTGGATGATATAAAATCCACAAAATAAAAATTCTGAGCGCTGGTCTACATAGTCATTTCTTTATGCCATTTCATACCTTAGAAGTATTTTCTCATATTTAATCTGGCTAAATTTATCTGTTTTGTTGTAGGTAGAGCCATCATTATCAACCAGAATATCACAAAAATTATATACCTGAAGACTGTCCAATAGCTACAAAATTGACTTGGAGTGAAATACAAGAATTATCATTTTTCTTTACTGCAGCAGCAACAATATAATTGCAGGCTTACTGCCACAAAATAATTTGTATTCAGGTGCAGGTGGTTTCCAGGGATATTATAATACCATTTTTCCTCAAGTTCTTTGTTCATGTGAGCAGGTATATTGAGCAATCTGACCTACTTAAATTAAATTCAAATTATGATAAGAATATACAGACTCTTTCTCCTATTTGTCTAAGATGCTGAGACATAGGATTTAGTTCTGATTAATTTGGTTGTATAAAAGAGTGACTTCCTGATTTGAAGTAATTGAAATTGCTGTGGTGTAAAACAGATGGGAGCCCAGAATCACATCTGCACTGATCAAGGATACTTTACTAAATAATATGCAAAGAATTTCAGAATAAATCTCCTGTTATCCTTAAAGCAACATAACACACAACTGCAGAATATTAGTATTGTTTGGCAGTATAACCACCTACTTATTCAGATTGAATTAATATGAAAGGATACTGAGCAGATGCTCGGCCTCTTCTCCAGCTGTCGTACTTCGCTCAGGGGAATCTAGAAATGAATCCTTCTATTTCAAAGGAATTCCCTGACAGTGTAAACTGAAATTATTACATCAATTCTCCAGCCTCTCTGTGTTAATCTTTCCAAGTATGATTGTAGACTGAAACAATGATCATCAATTTTTTAGTGTAAAAACAGACATGTAATTTTTCTGCTTCGTAGCAGATTTGTTGGTTCACTGACTTCATGTTAGTGGGAAAGTCTAACTTTTTATTCATTCCCACCTTTTGGGAAAAGCTTATCTGAATCTACCTATAGTCATAGCAGTGTGCACCTTTGGTGGCAAACCAGTAGGAAATTCTATACAAGCTTCATTCCATATAACTCTGATGTCCTTTCCCCAGCTCTGCCCATGGGAATTCAGTCATCCATAAGAGTCTTAATGCGAGGTAACCTATTAATCTGCAGATGAGACTGGATCTGTAGGTTGTCTGTTTTTTTCACGTGGGTGAAATTAGTAATGGTAGTTCTGAAGTAGACTGTCTGAAGTGTAGCTTAGCCCTGCAGTGATAGTCTATGGTTTTATTCTTTTGGTTCTAAGTGTAAATGGCTCCAAGTCACACTTTTGGCTAATTGCTTTTAGCTTTGTAGATATGAAAGCAATTCAGTGTTACCTTCTCCTGGGTATAAAAAACACACAACCCTATGGTAACAGCTAAAACACATAGACCTTTTAGGAGAAGAATATTTGCACACAAGACTTCTAAAAATAAGCACAATTTAAATCCAGACATAATTACTGATGATTTGTACTGCCTAGCTTTCAACTTGCCTATATCCAAGCTAATCATGTAGAGTCACTTTTGAGAGACTTCAGAAGAGAAGACATACTAGAGATGGTTCCTTGAATGCATTTAGACCAACAACTTAGAGCTGGATGTTCCTGTTCCCCCATCCTGACTGTGACACTTTATGGGGTTTGAAGCATCTCCACAGGGACTGCTGAGGCAGTGATATCAATTTGAGCAGGGCACAGCAAATGATATTCACAGGAAAATAGAAAAAGAATGTTTTATTAATGTGTGTGTGACAGGCTTCCATGCTGATGTGTGTAAATAAGGCAATTCTACCCAGACTTCCACAATAATGAGTCATCACAGAACTTGTTTGTTGAGGCGGCAGAGCACCTGTTTGTCATCACTTCAAAATTTCTCCTTTGAAAAAAAAATTAACCATAAACTAACAAAACAGACCCAACATTTCCCATATATCCAGAAGAGCTGGAGGGTTTTTCCTTTCTTTCTTTCTTGCAGCAGAGGAGCATTTTTTCCATTAACAATGGGCTCAGAACAGCACATTAGCAGTGCTCAGAAGAACTGCTGACAGCCATCAGGTAAAAATGCCAGGGAGGATTTCTACTACTATTCAACGCTGTGGCAGAAATGTCAGGCATTTTTCAAAGTAACGTCGATATAGTTACAGCTTGGATTTCTTGATATTTAGCAAAAACAACTTTTGTGTATTAATGGAAATACCATTGATTTTGAAACCATGTTAAAAGATGTGTATAGATACAACAATGCTAACAAATGCTTGCTATGGTTTTGTTGGCTGTATGTTAAGCAAGCTTCCACTAGCAACATGTGTGCTCTTGCCTTGAATGCCTATAGCCCTCAGCTGTGCTGAGTACCCCTGTCTCAAGGTGAGAGAACCAAAATCCTTCTGGAGTCACATCAGTGTTTCAAAACTGACTCCGTCTACATTCCCTATTCAGGTGTTGTATGTGACCTTTGTTTGGTTCATTTGTCAAACCTGTCAATTCTCAGCTGAGTAAAGCCCCATTATCCCAGCAGTCTTACTGATCAACTGTTTAATACAGAGGTTTTTCATGTAATGGAAAAGAAAACTTCTACAAACATTACAGTCTCAGCCGAATTTAATTTCAAATCCATGCTACAAATTCATGTAAAAGAATGAACTTCTGGACGTAGATTCCAAGACCAAATCCATAAATACTATATTTTATAATTGATTCACCAAATTGGAGGACTAAGTTTCAGGAACTGCCACTGCAAACTCTGCTTGCACTTCTGAAGAACCCATGAAAGCCTCAACAGCTGCTTTCTATCCCCCATTTCAGTTCAGCTCCACCTGCTGTCTCTTCTCTAAAAAGGCCAACATCATTTCCTCACTGTTTCACAGGTTGGATTCTTTCCATCAGTATCAGTTTGATCCTTTAATTATCTTCAGGACATCACAAGCATTCTGTCTTTGCATAATGTCACAAGGAACAGAAAGAAACAAAACGTAAATATTTTGCAACATTGATGGGCTCAAGATGAAATGCTGTCATCCATGTTCTGCTTCATTAGCAGAACATCTGATGTTAGGAAGGGTAATCAGAAACTGTTTAAGCCCACCTTGTCATTGTATGTTAAAAGTTTTCTATTAACTCCTATCTTTAGAGTAGTTTTGAGCTCAAGGACACTCTTCATCGAAAAGGAGGTGTAGAGAAATAAATGTGGTTCATTTCCAGTGGGACAGTTCCTCTTGGAGCCACTGGAAAAAGGTAGGGGAAATAAAATATATCCACTACTTATACCTTTCCTCTGAGATTAAAATAGAAGTGAATATGTGGTACCACTCTCTACAGCCCTCATCCTAGTTCTAGTGGTTCATTATCAGGCCGTATATCCATATGACATAGAATCATAGAATCATAGAATTACTCAGGTTGGAAAGGACCTCAAAGATCATCA
>PPHD01012694.1:3316-17852 GCA_002909625.1 Bambusicola thoracicus | reverse complement strand
TTCTCCTTGCCAGCCTCCCAACCTGCTATGGAATGCTAACCCTCCATCACACACAGACACCTGTGTGTTTGTACCCAGCAATTGGCTGCTTCGTTAGCATCCTCACAGACCCCCCACCCTGCACTGCCTTTTCTCCCCGATTCCCCAAACACGTTCTGCCCTTTAGCAGCTCTCTCCCACCCACGTGCTCCCTCTCCTCCCTTTCTCAGACAGAGATGTGCACGCACACGCTTTCCTTCTCTCATTCCCCTGCAATGTGTCGGCCTCACAGCCTCCTGCATGCTGCAGGTTTCCCATCTCACTGTGTGTTTCTGACCAGGGAAGCCGAGGAGAACTTGGGAATTAAATGCAGCACTTGGCTGTGGCCCAGCACAGCCTGTCAGGCTGTGTAAGCTGCATGCCTGCCCATGACAGCACCAGCCCTGATAGAAAGCCTCAGCAACAAAAAGGCATTCCTCACAGACGCGCCTCAGCTGGAGGTACATCACTGATTTTAGTTACACTCATGAATGCCTCATACAGATCTGATATTGCCTCACTTGGATTTTCAAGAATTGCTTATCAGCAGAAAATAGATCTGTGAAACAAAGATCTAGCTATTTAAGGAACACTCATTATGTCACTTGAAGTTCCATGTCTTCCTGGTTTTTTACTCCATCTTCACATCTTGTACCTTACAATTCAAACAGGCTGCCCAGAGAAGCTGTGGGTGCCCCATCCCTGGAGGTGTTCAAGGCCAGGTTGGATGGGGCCCTGGGCAGCCTGAGCTGCGGGGGTGGCAGCCCTGCCCACCACAGGGGGTTGGAACTGAGTGGGCTTTGAGGTTCCTTCCAACCCAAATCATTCTGTGATTATATGATTCTATGGTTTCAGCTCTGGTGTTGCTAGTAGTGTGGCCAGGAGTGGAAAAGCAGCTCATGGGAAGAGTGGTGGAAGTGCCAATGTTAGAGTTATGACTGTGTGCTTCTGAGACCAGGAAGACAAATGGAGACAATTACGACAATGATGGGTAAAGACCTTATGCATTTTTTCAGAAGTTTCCCCAAAGATTCTTGTTTGATTCTAGAGAGGCTGGAAATGAAGGCTGGAAATGCACGCTGCACTCACTTTTCCCAGATTAGAACCTTGATATCCATAGTTGCAAGGTGCCCATGTTAACCTTCCTTGCTCAAGTCTTGCTTTTCATACCAGCTTTATTTTCTTCCTCTAATTGGGTGCACACCCCCTTGATGTAAGGTAGAAGTGATAGACTGCCTTGCTGGCAGCCTTCATACATTATGATGCCTAAAAATGTCTTATCGCAGAAAATGTCAGCTAGGAGTTCTGGTGTGGTATGTGGCGTGTGGAAGTAGGAAGAGGATAGTTCATGATCAGGATTTAATTATCTCAGTTCTGTCAGTCTAGGTCACGATAACAATTAGGCATGATTAGAATTACACTAGGATGACCTCAGTGTTCTCTGTGTTTTGATCCTTTCGTCGTCTGAAATATTACCCCCCATTAAAAAAACAGATCAGTATATCCACCAGGAGTATTTATGATGACAAGGCTGGCATGCAAAGACTTTAATTTGCCGTGATCCAGTTTTGCAATGAAGAAAAATATCTACACAGTCCTCACTGGAGCCAGAAGCAGACTGGAGTGGGAGCCAGTCAGAGACTGGGTGCGATATTTTTCTTCCTCCGTGGCCTGATATAACATGCTAAATCCATCTGTAAGTATCCGAGTGGAGAGAGGATTTCTAAAAGAGTCTCTCCTGTAGAAAACAAAGGGAAAATAAAATCCAGTAGGTGAGCGTCAAAGCAAAGCAACCCTGCACTTGGCTGCAGGAATTGCTAATGAGAGAGACCCTATCCCCAGACTCCACTCCATGGGGAGAAATGGCAGATACCCACAGAGCAGGGCTCTGCTTTCCTTCCATGGGCATGAGACGCCACGTCAGTATTCCCAAATCCAATGCAGACAGTTTCAAACTTTAGTCTATATGGTGTGCTGTGAGTGGGGACAGAATAATATTGCCTGCCAAATATTCATTCCGTTTTCAGTTAAACAAAGCCAGATTTTGTCTTTTGGAGAGAGAAAGAAAAAAAATGTTAAATGTACTTGTGACCTCAGAGGTACAAATTTAATAGTTTCTAATTCCAAGTCTAATTACTTCTGCAATATCAGGAGAGAAAGTTATCACGGGATCTCTTACTCTGCCTGTTAAATAATAGACTTTTCAAAACTAATCTGTACAGTCTTCATACCCAAAGGCATATTTATTGGGCAAACTGGGATAGCTTCAATGATTCTATCAGTCTACCAGATAATTAAGGAGGCCTTTAAGTAGTATAGCATTGTGTAGCAGCATTAAAACATCTGGAACTCCAATTCTTATATGACTTTGGGTTTCTACTACCGAGAGTAAAAAAGGAAGAAGCAATGGGTCAGCCTGGGTAGTGAGGGGCCCATCGAATCAATGCTTGGTGCAGACTGCTGAGCCATATCAGCCCCCCAGCTGGGAGGATTTCACAGGTTCATTAATCCAGATGTTGCGTTGGGGTGAGCTGGATAGAGCCTGACCACAAGAAGCACATTTGAATAACACTGCCTTCCATTTCTGAACCCTGCTCACTCTGTGGTCTAAAGATACTCAGCACCAGTCTCATCAACTCCTCTTGCAGATGAAGGAAGACCTCCTGACTTGCATCACCCAAAGGAAATGCACATTTCCTTAGTTCGTTCCTACAGATGTGAAATAGAAAAACTAAAATTCAAATATGGAGAACCAACATCATGGTAATATACTTAATCAACAATTCCAGAGCATAGATATACATCATGCATTCTAAAACGTGCATGATTTTAGCATTTCTTTTTAAGCCATAAAATTAAAAAATATCCATTAATTAATAAAGCTAATTCATTACAGCACAATGCAATTGATTGCTGCATTATTATTGCCATTATTGTATGAACAAAAGGAATGGAAAGGTTTGTACCCATATTCCTTGAAAATTTGCATTTATAGACAAATGCCCACTTCTTGTTCCCCTAACAGCCAAGATGCACTTAGAGCTACGAGGACCAGGCCTGAGTACCTGCTTCATCTGATTACAACATATGCTTCATTCCAGTTTATCTCTACTGCTAGTGAGTGCCCAACCCTTGAGATATATCTAGCAGAAGATTATTTCACATAAAATGCTTGATTAGTGCTAATCTAAGTGGTCTGTTTTTCAAATGTCTGAGCACTAGACTGTTCTCATGAACATCAATTGTAGTTTTATTCATTGCTTGATCAAGCACGTGTAAAGCCAGAGATGCTAACATAATTGCTTGGCTTTGGGAGCTAGATTGTTAAGGGGAACAGATGACAGAATCAAACACTTCAGCCCCTAACCTTGGATGGAAAAACATAGTTAGAAGGTGAGAAATCCTTACTTTCTTGATTTTGAATTCTAACAACAGTATGATCTTGAGAGATAAATGAAACATCTAAAATACTATCAGTGGCTTCCTCTTCAGTGGGAGGAGGATTCGAATCCAGGCATGCTAAATCACAGGTGCATAAGAAACAGAAATGTACACATACAGGAGTGTAGGGTTAATGATTGTGGAGAAATCAGTCTCGAGTAGGAAGAAATGAAGCACCTGGGAATATATAACTTTTCTTAGAAAAAAATACCTGGAGACATTAAATGATGATTGATTTTTTTCAAGGAAGGATGCTCTGGCTTTGTAGGAGGAACTGACTGGAACAACACAGTAAGCATGTGAACTGTAGGTCTTGAAGAGCAAATTCAGCACTGTAAGCACACCACATGTCTGTAGGTCAAAATGATTATGCACTAAGAAATAATATGTCTAGTAGAGTTCATTAGCTTAGTGACAGTGTGGTTTGGTTTAGAAAGAGTGGTCCCAACCATAAAAGCTAAGATGAGATTAATTATGATACTCCTATTTAAATGAGTATTTCCCTCATAGCTGGTAGAATTACTAGTATGGACAAATGGAATCACATTCTGACTTAATGATTTAGGCTAAATGCAAATATCATCATGTAAAGCAGAATTTCTGTTCCAGGAAAAAAATTAGAAAGAAAGAAAAAAACACCCACAATGATCTATAACAAGGAAGAATGGTTTTAAACTGAGACAGGGGAGGTTCAGGTTAGATATTAGGAGGCAGTTTTTCACTAAGAGGGTGGTGACACACTGGAACACGTTGCCTAAGGAGGCTGTGGATGCCCCATCCCTGAAGGCATTCAAGGCCAGGCTGGATGTGGCTCTGGGCAGACTGGTCTGGTGGTTGGCGACCCTGTCCATGGCAGGGGGATTGAAACTAGATGGTATCTGAGGTCCTTTTCAACCCAGGCCATTCTGATTCTATGATCCTATGATAACTTTAGGATGGTATCAATTTATAACCTGTGCTTTAGCAGATCTGCACAGTTCAGAACAAAAAAAAGAAGTGAAGACCTGGATAATTAAATGGTAAAGTTCAAGAATGAATATTGATCCTTGAAGCATCTTTCAGAAATGGACACTCATTTAAAGCAGTGCAAATCCAATGAAACATTTAAGAGGCAAAATACAACTCACACAGTAAAAGAAAGATGAGAAAGTGCACAAGAACAGTCAAATACAACCACAAGTAGTAAGAAATTATACATGTGGGAAACTGAGTACTACAGGCTTACGAGACTGCTAAGAATAAAGTAAGAACACAGGGTGAGAAAAGATTGCAATGAATGTAAATGATTTATTTGAGTGTCAGAAAAGATAGGCTGGGGGTAATCTTTATTCTGAATTTACATTAACAACATTAAAGTCCTACTGTATAAAAGGTATTAAAAATACCAGTGGTGTACGAGCCCTAGAAATATATGTTCCAATAATTCATGGTATCCAATGGAAATTGTTGGAGATTCTGAGGAAACCTTGAGAATGAAGCACAATCCCAGCTTACCATAATTTATCATTAGAGATACGTAATTCATCATTAAAACAGCCACTCTACTGGATAACTGGAAAATGGCCAGCACTGTAGAAATCTTTAAAATAGCTCTTAAGGTTGATTCCAATAGCTGAAAACTAGAGAATCTTAATTAATTAACAGGGAAAATAGTTGAGAAAATCATTTAAGGAAGTTATAAAACATCTACAGGTTATCTGTAGGAGGGAGAAAAAAAGATGAGGAAGAATAAATTACAAGTCAGCACAGATAAATGAATATACTTATCATAGAGGGTAATCCACTCTTTTCTAACTTGTTCAAATGTTACAAAGAGTTAGCAAAACATTGAGTAAAAGAGGATCAGGTGATATATATTTACAGACATTTGATAATATCACTCACATGAGGCTTTTAAGGAAACTCAGTAACCCAGTGGTGAGAGATAAGGTCTTCACCACAGATTGAAGGGAGAGAAAAGGATGGGGATGAATGACAGATGATCACGATGGAGAGGTGACAAGAGTGTGATGCCACAGGGACTGCATAGAGATCACTGCTAGGATTAATTTCACTCCTTCTCTGGCCCCATCCATTTATTAATGACCAGGAAGAGAGGGAATACAATGAGATGGCAAAACTGCTGACAGCACAAAGCTGTTAAATTAGATAAAACGAAGGTGTCTGTAAATAACTCTTGGGACTTGTTGCAAAACTAGCAACAAGAAAGGAAATGATGTTCAGCAAAAGCAACCACAGAGATAAGGCTATAAAACAAACTGCTTAAACTGCTTATTCTCATTAATTGGATCCAAACAAATTATGGGAGAACCTTATTGGTTTGCATTTGTGAGAGGAGAATTGCTACATTTTGTCGCTATAATTACAAGGAGTTGTGTTATTTTAAAATAGCGGGTATTGCAAAGTATCTTCTATTCATCTCCTTAAACTGCTGCAGCTTTATTTTATCAGAATCCTTCACAATCTCCAAGCAGAGCTCGATTCACACGATGACATACCACTGCTGTGAAGGGCAGTGTCTGCCTCTCTCCTAATATCTGAGAAATCTTGGCAAGCAGATGGCTCTGAGCAATGGGGCCAGCTCCACAGTCTGTCACAGCCTCGTTCCTTCACCCAGTCTCAAGCCAGAGGACTCCTGCTGCGGGAGCTTCTATATTTCTTCATAAAAAAGGCCAATGGTATGCTAAAGATAGCCTCTGCTTACACGGGGGGAGCCAACCTGTGTGCAAAGGAAAATGAACATCCTGCCCTCACTGCCAGGCCTTTCTCACGGTCTATGGTGCTGATGGAAGGGGTTTCGCTGAAAGCTCACATGGCCAACCCTCTGATCCATTTCCCTTCCTTCTTCTGACCTCAAATGTGAATATGAAAGGAAAAAGGAAGAGAAGGAAAATGCAAGTCTGCTGCACTTGTGTGGCTGCGGTGAACTGAAAAGCTCACATGGAGCTGGATGGTCTTCTTTTCCTAGCACAGGTGTGAACAAGGAGCCTAGCAGAGGCAGTGAAAAGAGGAATTCACTCCTCACTTGTTCAGGTGACTGAAATAGCCCTTAGGGGACGGGATTAACTCAGTAAGAGCAATATAAATGCAGAGCAGCAAACCCTCTCTGGGTAGGGAATTTTGTGGGGGGGATGGGGGGGTAGGAGGAGAACAAAGGGCACATGGCACAGAAATGATAATCACTGTTTCCCCATCTGATTTTCTTGCTTGTACACACATGCCTTTCTCTGCATTCGATATTAAAGAGTCTTTTGAACACAGGTGAGAAGAAATGCCTATGACATTCTGAGCCCCGTATTTTTCATCCTACTACTACTTCCTCCCTAACTCTGCTGTGGATTTCCATCAGGTTCATGCAAGAATGTCATCTATTATCATGGCTATATAGCACAGGGGGTGAGGGCCATAGCTATGGTCACTCAGTTAATTCATTCTTCAGTTCATGCACCCGTTCCTCATAGCCAGAGTTCTGGTGATTAGTCTTCAAGGGCATGATTTTGCACTTTGGATTATTAAATTTCATGCTGTTTCATTCTGTTGTTCCACAAGGTCATCTGATTTTTCCTGCATAATAATCAGGTCTTCCTCTGGTCTGTTTTAGCAGCGCATACCAGCTTTGTGTCATCTGCAGATTTTGTAAGTGCACATCTAGTTCTTGATCAAGGTCACCAAGTGGAGCACCCAGCTGGGCTGGACCCATGGCTGCCCACATTAGGAAGCACATATTGCTCTGCTCATGTAATCCAGCAACCTCCCTTGCTCTATGATGCCAGAATTAATCCTCTGTCATCTTTTACTGAAATATTGGCTCATGTGAGGCATGCACTGTTTCAACATTTTCCTTAAATCTGGATAGATTCAGTTCCACTTCTCATCTGCTTTTTCATCCTCATTTATTCCCCAAAATCTTTCACACAGTTCCTATAGAGTCAAATCTAGCTGAGATGTGATTACCTACATCTCTCTCCTCTCTTTTTTCCCTTGCTCACACTGTGACACAGCGTTTCTCCCTGAGGATGGAGGAGAGGTGCAGCAGAGGACAAAGCTCTCTGCCAACATCTCCAGAGGGAAGAGGGACTACTAAGCAGCAAAATAGATGTTTGGGGCAACACTGGTGGGTCAAGTCCTACTTTTTTCCCTACTAAGGCCGAAGGAGGTTTAACAAGCATAGGTTCAGTAGTGTTGGAAGCATTTCTTCCACAAACCTTGAGAGACTCTTACTAAATGGAAGGAGCATTCAGAAAAAAATCCCCGTTCTGGCAAGGACTTCCTCACAGATCTGGACTGTCCTTGCAGAATTTCCAGAATGAATGGATTTCAGGAGCACAGAGGCACGGGGTGCTGGGAAAGGCAGAGCTGAAGGCCAGGAGCTGGGTGAGACTGCAGCCTGGGGGCAGACTGGGGGAGCCAAGAGGGAAGGACTGCAGAGCAGAGGGAAGAGATATGCTTATAGCTAAGAGGAAAAACAGGACAAGCTCACAGGGGCTGGCTCCTGAACCCACCTTAGCCACACTTGTTTCTGCAGAGCAGGGAAGCAGCAGCTCCACACTGCTCCATTTAGTGCAGCCACCTGCACTGCTCACCTCACCAACACCCAGTGTGCAGGAGATGTTCTGGTCACAGCCAGCAAATCACCTGAAGTGCTTGCCCTGGTTGTGGCAGATTGCTCAGGTTTCCCTCTCAATATTTTTAAACCCTACAACAACATTTCTGCTTGCTTGAGGCCATCTGCCAGGCTCAAGGTCTGGGAGCAGGGAAACGTGGCCTACTGGATGCCCAGACCGGGGCCAAGTTTCACTGCTTTCCAACTGGGCGATGAGGCCTTGCTTCAGGTTTTTACTAAAGACTGCAAGAAACTGTATGAGGCCTTTTGAGCTGCCAAGCAGTACTGTGTGTATGGGCAGTGTCAGAGCTCCCTTCACTTCCCTACAGGCACAAGCCATCTCTGCAGGCCACTTCCTCAGTGCCAGCCATGCTGGGCCCAGGGCAGCGCTGGCTCCCACCTGGCCAGACTGCACAGCAGCAGGGCTGCCTCGGGCCTGGCCCCAGCACGCTGTGCAAACATGCCTTCTATTTTGTTATTGCCTCAGGAAAGTGTGATCTCCCTCACCCTGCCATTCTCATCCCTATTCTGGCACTATCCCTTTCCCAGATCCTGAATACCAATCCTGGATACTACAATTGCCGGCATCAAAACTTTCCAATCTATGCATACATGTTAAAAGCTCCTGTGAACTCCTACCAACACATAATTCTTCCAGCAACTCACAAAGATCTCCACCCACATCCACAGCTGAGCCTGCGGAGATCCGCAACAGATGGCTCTGACAGAAACATATTTTCTATTTTTTGCCTTCTTTTCATCAGAAAGCTTCTGTTCCTGTACCTCTTATTCCCACCATAAAGCCCTGCATGACTTACTAACACCTTTTCTTGCCCTTCATGATTATGCAATTTCCCCATAAAAGCCTGAAAAACAGAGAAATTTTGATAGCTATCTCAGTGGTACTTATGTTTTATTTTAACTCTTGGGATGTTTGCTGTTTTTCTGAAGGCCACAGCTCACAGCGAACAGCTGCCTGGCTTTCATGGAAGACACAAAAGAAAAAAGAAACATGTTCATCACTACTCATCTTGGTAGATAAAAGCCTAAAAATGTGGCTTGGATGAACCTAAATACTCTGAAGCTAAAAAGGAAATGAGGAGATACCTGAAATTATTTTTTTTTTTTAAATCTCAGCGTGAGGAATATCAGGAGTTTTGGAGTCAGAGCCATGGTTTTTGAGCATCGAGCCTGGTGGCAACACTGTGCTAAATGCAGGGAGAGAAGCGGAGGCTGAGCCAGCCCGATGCTTCTGAGCACTGTGGGAAAGGAAGAGGGAACCCATACACAAAGCAGGCTTTTGGAATCACAATTTGTGAGTTAAAGCTGCACATGCCCTGCAGCCGCTGCCACTGGGAGCCACAAATGGAAGCAGATTTCATCACCTGAAAGTCTCCTCAAGTGGCCAGAACATAGCTTCATCTGTAACAGACTCATTACAGAAACAGCAATGCTGAAAATAGTTTAATCACTCTGCATCCAGAGAGTGTGTACCACACTGTTAAGGTGCTTTGAATAAGCTACCAGGACCCTGTCATCCTGCTGCAATGGTCCACTCTACATCCTTTTTGTACAGCTAAAGGAAACTTTTCTTCTATTCATCTCCAACTTCTCTGCAGTACACTGTATTTGGAGCCAATAAAAGCAGTACAAAAACCGCAGAGTTCATTTTTGCATATATTAAATAACTTTGCATGAAGTCCATTAGAAGAACACACATTACCACACAGTAGGTGTTACAAGAGAAGTGTGTGGACTTCTCACAATTACACGAACTCCACAATTAGAACTTTTAAACCCTGGCAGCTAGGAGAGAGCTCATCCAAACAGATAGCAGTAAAGCCTGCATTTAATTTCTGACTGGATTTTGGAAAGCATTTTCTCTCCTTTTTTTCCATGCTTTTTTTGTTCTTTTTCCCATCTTTGGATGTTAATGACACTCTTGTGCAGTTTTTCAGCTAGATGTAGAGGCCTTGTGGATGCCGTTTCATCTTACTGTTCACAAGGTTATCGTAAATAAAACAACATAGAACATTAACAAGGAGCAGAATAACATGTAATGCAATTTTGAAGAGTTCACACCACTGTTATTCATCTTCTGTGACCATTTAATAGAAGAGGTGTCTGGAAGGACAGATGGGAATTGAAAGCAATGCACTTGGAAGAAAATGGAGATTACAACTATCCCTCTAATAATTTGAAACTGATTCTTGAGCTTCCTCAAAAATAAATGCAGAGCTCAAGGTCAGAAAAAGTGTTACTTAGAATCAACCATTAGAATGCAGAGCAGCCCCACAGCAGATTTTGCTGTCTGCAGATATCCTACATTTGTCTTCATCAGGGGCAGAGTATCCAGGTTACTGCAATTGTCTTGGAGTACTAGTCTGAAGTAGTTTATTGATTTCAATGTACAAGTAGCAGCACAATGGCATCTAAACAGCAAATATCTTGCCCACCACATGCTGGGTCACATGTACCATGTTCTCTGGGTCTTTGCTGTTGTGTTGCATGCCACAAACGTAGGTGCTATTCAGCAATACAGTGAGGAAACATTTCCAGAAAAATAAGTGTCACTTCTTCCCCTCCCTTTCAATTCTACTTTTTCACCTTCCTCGTAGCTCGTGTTCATGATAGATTGCTCTGCAGCAAATCAGTAAGACACTGAAAATGCCTGTGGATAATAACCCTTGAGATGTGATAGCTCTGCTTCCAGGCGAAGTGATATGGGGAACTACCATGGAATATCTTTAGTCCTCTTCAAGAAGGTAGACAATATGAATCTTCTGTGATTCTGTGATACTGTAATGGCTAAGCTCAGAAGAGTGGGCAATGGTCTTCTATCTCCCCAGCTCAGAATTTGATATCATACCGAGTATCATTTCCAAACAACCTACTGTACTGCTTTGCTTTCTCCAGGATCATTACTGCATTCTGTGTTTAGGAAAGAAACTTGTCCTCTTTTGGATTGCTCAGCATATTTCTGTCTTGTTCTCATCTGTCATCTGTGGTTTGACCAGCAGTAGTCTCTTTCATGTTTTTCTTGCAGATATATGGAAAACAGATGGCAGATCTGAAGACTCAGCTGCCCCCAAATTGTACCATCCCTGTGAGAGAGGGATAGACTGATAAAGTGGATTAAGAGAGAGAATTACATTCCCACTGCTTCTGCTTGTCCAAAGCTAGCAGCAGCCTCCTTGGCAGAGGGGCTCCCTAGCAGAGAGACCTCCTGTCTGAATGTGGAAACAGGGACAGGTGGCAGCGGCAGCTTTTCTTGCACTGCTTTTGGCTTTCAACAAGAAGCACCACTAGATATTGACCAGATGCACAAGAAAAGAGTCAGTAAGTCATTTGCTCTTTGTACACACTGGACCAGCTGCTGTCTGCCCCACCTCCTCCCCTCCTCTGCCTGAACTGCTTCTGACTGCAAAGGAGGTGCAGAGGCAACATCAGCGCTGGGAGACTTCGCACTGCAGCTCCAGGAGAGCAAGAAGGGGAGGCAGAGAGAGCCTGAGACCCACTGTGCACTGTGTCCCTTTTGGCAGAGAGGAGGCAGATACCATATGGGCTCTTTAAAGAAAACAGGCAGCCACTGGTTTACAATTACACAGAGCAACCTGATGAGATGCCAGGAGTGTCTGCAATTCTGTGGCCCAGGATACCATTGTGCTCCATTTCTGCCTGCCCTTATGCTCTGGGCAGTAGTTACCTCTACTATTTGGAGAGTATGACTTACGGCCTTTAAAGGTAAAAAGTGGAATGTGGTCAGATGTAATGACAGGCACATCACTTCTTTCTTTGTTGCTGATATTGAACACAGTGGCCTACTAAGACACCTAGGTGCAAGCAGGCTTCTGGGTTAGTAGAAGAAAATACAGCTCAGAATCCAGAGAAATGTTAACTTGCAAGTAAAATACCCCAGAAGTTGAGGTCTTGATGACCACAGACTGTTACAGGTGCATTTGAATTGTTGGTTTTTTTAATTCTAATTTCAACATTCAAGGGTTCCAGGACTCATTTGCTTCACTCAGGCAGAATGAACAGCCAAGTATACACCTGAGCTCCAGCTGCTGAACGGATCTGTGAAGCCATTTCTCAGTGGAAGGATCGCATTAATTCACCATCAAGGTGAGCTTTAAAACTTCAAGCCTTAATCACCGCAGTTCATCAGGCCAGCTCTGTCAGAGCTGTGTTTTTCCAAACATGGACTCCTGAGAGACCCCTAGAAAGGAGCCAAATCTAGAACAGGCATATAGAAGTCAAGAAAGGGAACCTCAAGGGGTATTGAGCAGAACAGGAGCAGAACACGATGCCGAGGAGAACAAGAGTACTTCAAAACAGAACAGGGTTTGGAGGCTATGCCTAACCCACCCATTTCTTATGACTTTTTATTGAATAGCTGACACTGTAAGAAGACAAAAATCAGGTTGCTCTCCTGGAAAGCAGTGGGTGTTACTGAAATCAATACAGAGACATATCCTGCTAGCCTTATTTATTTTGGCAGTCTGAGGACAGTTGATGGTTTATGTGAATATACGAGAAGGATTTAGCTTGAGGTGACAGGAGGTAAGCCCTCAAGCAATGGGAGAGTGGAAGTGAGACTGCCCAAGATTAGAAATCTCATGTTCTCTCTAGATTAATCTAAATAGGGAAGACTGGAGCTGTACAGTGTTCAGCCTACTGTACAGCAGTCCATCATTAAAAATAGAAGAGGCGGAGAAGAAAAATAAGATGAGGAAAAAGGAAGATTTCTCTGCTGATAGGTTTCTAAAAGGTACATATCTCTAAAAAAAGGGCTGTGAGGATTGAATTTGCATATCTAATCGTTGCTTTTTAAAGATCTTTCCATTTCCTTCACATTTCAAATCTCAAGGAATTTATTAGTAAAATGGCAGTTTGTATTGAAATTGCATACACTGTAGTTTTCATGATAACCGTTGTACAAAAAAAAAAAAAGATTTTGGGGCTGTACTCTCATTTAAAATTCATATATATACATCCTATGCAGCTAAATGTTTAATTTGCTGTGAGGGTTGCTACCCTTTTTTCTTGTAAAACATCTCCAGAACTATGCAGGCACAGCACGCTCACCTTGCATACAGAAGCATTCTTGTTTCACGTGAATTTTTAAAGGAAATTTGGTCTTGCACTATAAATGTTTTGGGGAAGAGATGGGATCTCACGAAGACTTCAACTCATTGACGCACACCGATGCTTTTAAAGCATATGTGAAAATCTGTAAGGTGACCCGTGATTGTTCCGTAATCAGTTCACTGGATTACAAGCATAATGTTTAGGGATGTCATGCCACAAAGGGCAAGGGAACTAGTTTTGGATACCTTATGGTACCTTTCCATGGAACAACTGAACCACCTTGTAGCCTGTCAGTTTTATTTCATGTGTGCACAGTGTAAATTATACTTTTCCCTTTTGCTCTCTATTCCCTATAGTCATGACAGGAACAGCTTGCACTAAAACTGTCAGTTTTATAGCAAAAATCTGTCAACATGCAACGCATATTCTGTGCAAAAATGTCAGGGTGCATTTTCCTGATGTGCATGTCATGCATCGTTTTCATCAATCTTTTATTTTTAGGAGAGCAGGAAAAAAGGTCTTTCCTCCTTTGCAGAAGAGAAGAAAAGAAAGCATAAACAATTTAGTTAACATTCCGCATGACTTCTATTTTCTTCAGGAAGGCAGAATTTTGTTTCATCTTCTGCTATATATCTTACAAGTTGCACACTTTTCTTTTTTTTTTTTAGTATTGAGAAAACCACATGACAGTATCCCCCGAATGTCCAGAGTTTTGCATCTCAGATCTTCCGTCTGACAGCGAAGTGCCTACACAATCATCCACAGCTTGTGTCTCTTTTCTACCTGCGTGGATTTCTGAGTCATACAAATGCTGCATGTGAGAAAATAGAGTATGTGCCTTGAAAAAAATGATACCAAACTGATTAAAATTCCGTGGGTAATTTTAGTATTCTTGTGTAAGCTTATGCTGTGTAAGTTTATAATGTTTCATATCAGATTATAAGCACTGCTTGCAATGAGATGACAGGCAGCAGAGTGCCACAGTGGCACAACTTGAAATATGTAGACTGGTACTTCATTTGTATGAATGTATGAGGTGAACATGTTGCATATAAATACAAGTGGGTGACAGACATTATTCTTTCCCAGAAGGAAGGAAGATTTCCTCCAACGTAGTTGATGAGTAGCAATCTATATGTTGACATCAGCTCTCATACAGCTTGAACTCTCACTGATAAGAGTAAGATAGATGTGGATATACTGGATGGAGGGAAGGGAAAGTTCAGAGGGACTGTAACCACCCTACTTCACCATCAGCATGCCCTAACACTGTACACACACCTCTCATTCCAGGGCATAAAATCTTGTGACTGCTCTGGATTGAATTGTAGCTTTATCTTCTGTTGACAGTTTATGGGCTGGTCCGGCCCGGTTCTGTGACTA
>PPHD01012693.1:0-17852 GCA_002909625.1 Bambusicola thoracicus | reverse complement strand
GAAGGAAAGGAAGGAAAGGAAGGAAAGGAAGGAACTCTATTAGTTCTATCATAAATTAGATTGCTAAAGGATCACACGGTAGCAGTTCTGAGACAGAAGTTTCTTTCTTCCCTGGACATGATTTCAACTCTTGCAAAGCCTGGAAACTTGCAAAGGTTTTTTTTGAAAACGTAGGATAGGGTTACTAACAGGTGACCTTATCCTGCTTGAGGGTTATTTGCCTCCTGCGTTTCAACCCCAAACAGTGAAGAAAATCTATACAATGTGTCCCAAATACCATCAATTTACAATCACTTCTCACTGAGTGACATCATCTACCAAGAAACAGATGTAAATTACCTGGACCTTTCCCTTCATATTCTGTTACGTGTTGTTGCTGTGTGACAGATGGCAGCAGAGGGGCAGTCTGACAACATGGTGCCTGTCATGGAACTGCAAATGAAGCAAAGGTGTGCCACTGAATTCCTCCATGCAGAAAAAATGGCAGTCACTGACATTCATTGATGCTTGCTGAAGGTTTAAGGAGACCAAACAGTGGATGTGAGCACAATGGGTGGTACATTTCAGCAGTGGCAACAGCCACATAAAAGACAGGCCATGTTCTGGATGGCCATGCACAGCTGTCACACCACGAAATGAAGAGTGTCTCCATCTGCTCATTCACACAAATCATGGATTACAACTAGAGAACTGTGTTTGGAGCTGAATAACAAATTCAATGCACTGGAAACAATGGTGGCAATGTTGGAATATTTCAAGGTTTGATCCAGGTGAGTTCACACACTGAACCCATACGAGGCTGGAGGTGACAATTTCCTGGATGACATCATTATTAGTGACGAGATGTTGTGTCACCATTATGAGCAGGAGTCAAAACAACAGTCCAGCAGTGACAACATGTTAATTCTCTACTGAAGAAAAAGTTCAAGATACAGCCCTCAGTGGGTATGGTGATGTGCATCTTTTCATATAGGAAAGGAGTGATCCTTCTCAATTCTCTGGAACCTGGACAAATCGTCAACTCTGACTGCTGTATCATGCCACTGACTAAGCTGAGGGCTTGATCTTCCAGAGTCAGGCCACAGAAGAATACAGTCTTTATCTTGCAGCGTGATAACATTGGGCCCCATATCAATTTAAGGACTGTGGAACATACTGTCAATGCTGACTGGACTGTCCAACCACACTAACTGTATAGTCTGGATTTGGTGTCTTATGATTTCCATCTGTCTAGGCCAATGAAGGGTAAACTTCATGGGCAATATTTTCCTAGCAATGATGACACCACTGCAGCTGAGAAACAGTGGGTCACCTCCTCTGGTGCAGATTTTTATGAACACAACATATAGGCTCTTGTTCATCACTGGTGAAAATACAGAGCTAATGGTGGTCACTATTCTGAAAAATAGTATTCTGTAGCTAATAATTTGCTCTATTAAATAGTGTTATTGTGCTTTTTGTATCTATTACGGTTTCTATAGAAACAAATGGGAGGCATTACTTTTGGAGTGATCTATGCAGTTCTTTGTTTTGTTCTTTTAATTACTATGAATACATCAAGAGATTAAGCACTGTGGAAGGGGAAAGGATGTTAAAAAGCAATGTTGGCAGAAAAGCCATCATGCATGAACTAGCCAGGAACTTTGTCTGGAAATCATAATAATTCAAATAATCAAATCAATGCTATTCTGTAATTACTTTCCTGGAGCTATAGTATGGACCAGAAATTGAAACAATTTTAAGATAAATTTATGTACAGGGTTTTTGACATGGTGAGGGACTTGAATCAAAGACACAGTAAGTACGTTCCAGTGCTGAATCATAAGATCGTAAATTAAACTACTGCTGCTCTACTTCTCTCCCTGAAATTGTAGCATGGAGCAAGAAATTAATTTCATGTATCCATAGTCAATTATATATTATCTAATATGTTATGAGATTGAGTTATCCTGGATAATGGAAGTGAAACATTCTGGCCAGGCCAGATTAGGGCTGAATCTGGCAGAAATGTCCTTGCTGAGCTTCTTGCTTCTATATACCAAATAAATCGTGACAGACCAGAGCTCAGTTGAGCTTCTGAATATTCCAGGCTTCAGAGAAACTTACATTGAGCAAAACAGTTTGCAAACACATAGAACCATAACTTGAGTGTATGCACTGCCATGCTTGAAGATGCTTGGAAGCTTGATTCAAAGATACAGCCAGCTCAACAGGACTCGGCTCCAGCCTGATCAAGCTTAGCTCTGGCTTAATGCCAGCCATACTAACTCAAAAAACAGCAGCCCACCTCTGCCTGTGTTTACCTCTTCGCCATTCCTTCTCTGCAGCACAGAGGAATTTTTTCAAAGCTTTTTTTTTCCTTCCAGACCCTTCATCCCCTATATGCTTGCTTAGTCTACTTCCAAGTAGTGTTGATGAAAAGTTAAACCTTGTGAAACCTTCCTTTTTGTTTTTGTTTCATGTTTTTTAATATCTTCTTTCTAACGTAGAAAGAAAACTATACGAAAAAAATATTTCCATGGTAAGTTTATGTTCCTGTAAGAAGGTGCCTGGAAGCTTGGAGCAGCCTTGGCTCTAGGACCAGATGGTAGATGCTAGAAGCACAGAAATCCCCATCTCCTTTGTATGGTAGAATTTCTTGTGAAATGTGAATCTTGGAAATTCAGAGTTCCTGAACATGATCTGACAAAATAAAAAACTTTACTGGCAGAAATCCTAGCTGACCCTATTTTTATGGGCAATACAAAGCACACATCTGAAATGTCCAAGGCAGCAGGTGACAAGATCAGTTCTCCAGTCGATATATTTAAATCTTTAAATATTTAAATACATGAGATTCAAACTGAAAAACAGATCTGTATTTCTTTCCATTGGAAAGTATATGTTTAAAGGTAATCGTCTGGAAAAGCTAGGCAAAGATAGATGCTGGATCCCCCCTGGAGCTGAGCATCATCTTCTGAAGAAGTCCATGTAGGAGTTCTGTTTTGTTGAACAGCTTCATGATTAAGCCCATCACTCAAGGGTCAGATGTGACTTATTTTTGAGAGATTCAGTCTAAGAGCTCTTATTTCCCAAGGAAATATAGCTAGACTATACTCATCATTTCCGAGGAGAGGAAGAATCCAGTCATTATCTAACACTAAAGGAATAAACAACTGGATGAATGACGAGGAGGGCTGTCTTGTGCAATGAGAAGGAAAAGAGCAGCTGTAACTACCTGTTGCCATAGGTATCATGTGATGCCGTCATGTGATGCAGTCACTTCCAGCTGGGGCAAGTCAGAAAACCCTGAGTGTGCTTCCAAGGCTAGCTAATGCCTGATATAATATAAAACTGTGACTATTCAGATGTAGGTAAGCTTTAGTTGATTTGAGTCCCAAAAGCAGATTTTAACCTCGCAACAGAACAAAATTTTGAATAAATTGGTACATAAATAAATGCCTACATTTTTTTTTATCTGATTAGGATGTGAATGCTGCATCTGTAAAAGTAAATGACTTATCAACTAAGACTTCTCCATTAGCTGAATGATATGATAGTGAATCTAAAATTCTCTAAGTAAATCTGTCATATTTTTATACATCTCCACAAGCAGGAATTTGAACATGTATGCTTAATGCTTCATCTTTGGTAACTCATGAAAAATGATAGGTAGATGGTTAGCAGTTAGTGCTGTGCCAGAATCAACATTCTTTCTCTTCCTAGAAGCTGAAGATTTAAAGATTTTCCCATCAGAAATATTTATGCAAGGATTTATGGATCCTGAAAAAGTTGGCTTACACTACGTTATTCCTCTAACTTTTGGAAATATTATTTTTGAAAAACTACTTTTAAAAGTACAAAAATAGGTAGCATTTCTTCATGAAGTCCAGGAGATCAGATTGTAAGTATGCTCATTACATTTGCCTTTTATTTAGCAGTTTTGCAGAGTTGTTACAATACTTATCACTGTAAAAGCTGCAAATTGACACAAACTGCTTACCATTATAATAATGCTTTGATCAATAATGAAACTTATTTGAACGAAATACATGCTTTCAGAGCTCTGGAAATTCTTATTCAAATTAGTTTATTTTCTCTGATATCTCTTTCTGCCTTCTCCCACCTTAACAGTAATTACTTGAAGAGCATGACTCCTTATTTAGTCTGTTGTAAATGACATTAGAATTGATCAATTTATTCATAAAATGGTTATGTTTTGTTATCTCTACTGAGACTTTTGAAGGAGAGGTAAACACTGTAAAAATTTTATGAATGGTGGCAGCTTTGTCATACAGAAATTAACTTCTTGTTAGAATAGTGTCGCAAGTAATATTGGTTATAAAAAGATAGGAGTTCAACAACAAATAGGAAAAAGAAATTGAAGAACACTCATGCAACTGAGATGTTGTCAAATTAACTGTCACTGCTGTAATTTACCTAAGGCCACTTATAAAATTGATTGAAATAATTTCCAGGCTACTAGTAACTGTCCTGTTAACCCACCAGGGAAATGGTGAAGTTTTGAGAGCCTGGAAAATGGCAAATACAGAGCCTATCTTCAGAAATGGGAAAAAGAAAGGGTCATGGATTGCAGAGGAATCATCCTAACTTCAGTTCCTGGAAAAAGTTCTGGAACAATAATCAACTGAACTATTTGTAAGCACTTGGAAGATAACAGGGAGGTGAGTAAAAGCCAACATGATTTTGTTGAGAATAAACCTCTCCAAAATAGCTTTACTTCTACTTATGATAGATTAGGAGGCTGTATGGACAATAGGTGCCAGATATCTCTCAACTGTAGTCAGAATTTTTACACTTTCTCATGTAACATTCTCATAAGCAGTTTTAAGAAATATGGTCTTAGTAAACTACGGTAAAAATAGTGCAAGACTAAGTGGTTATTGTAAGTAGTGTCTTGATTTGGATAAATATTATCCTTTTTCACAGACAACACCAAAGCATGAACACCCTCAAGCACAATGGAAGTCAGTAGTAAAAACCTCACAAATTGAAAACAGTTCAAAAATTAGGATGTAGTTCAATAAACACACTAAGGTAGGTAGAATATTCCGTGCAAGTGATGTGATCAACTTGTTGAGTAGCAGTTCTTCAGGAAAAACTCAGAGGTTTATAATAGTTTACAAACTGTGTATGAAACAAATGTCATTTAGCTGGGGAAAAGGTAAATTACAAATAGAAATTTCATCTGTAAGGTATGTCTGCTCAATATGATAAGACCACAGCAGGAACATAGTGGTATGATTCTGAGGTCTTTTGTTTCAAGGAATACATAGGCCAGTTGGAAAAAATACAAAGAATTATTAGAGGTGTAGAAGGCATGATGTATGGAAAACATACACTGAAGGAATTTGGAGCGTTTAGACTGGAAAAGGGGTGGCTGGTAGGGGTGATAACACTCTTTAAATATGTAAAAGGTAATAAATAATACAAACTATTCCCTCTGTCTTTTGCAGAGTTTGTTGGTGCTGTAGCTGAAACCCAAGTAACAAAAGTGTCAGTAAGTAGAAGGAGGACTAGAACAACATATCCCAGGACACCGTGGACTCTGTCACTGGGTACTTTGAAGACTAACATTAGACAATCGTAGAATGTTTTGCATATAGTTCATCTTCTTGTGGTTAAGGATTCAGTGACCACAGTGTTTCTTCCACTCCATTTTCTATGGGCTATGGTAAATATATCAATGAAACACTGTTCTTCGGCTCTTTTCCTTGTCTTTGTGGACAATTCCTCTGAAATAGGAGATTTTCATAGTATCTTATTGCTAAAGAAACCACATTTCAGGCAAGGAAATTGGGGCAGTTGAAAACATCCAAAATGTCCTTGATACCTGCTATGTTACACTCACAAAGAAAACAAAATGTTCCCAAACTGAAGAGTACAGCACATAGTTTGGTTAGTCACTTTGGGTGTAATTTTGAATGAAAAGTCAAGAATCACATACTTAGTGGTATCTTCTTATAAACTTCTGGGTGTTTATTAACCATTAGCAATAATTGAACTGTGTTGTTGAGGTAAACTTTTGTAGCAAAGATACATCATTCCAAGATCATACACTGCCATAAAAGATGGTTTTTGATAGGAGGGAGTAAAGAAGATGGAGCCAAGGTCATTTCTGTGGTGCCCAATGGGCAAAAACTGAAACACAACTTGTTCCCTTTGGATATTGGGAAACACTTTATTGTGAAGAAGTGTGTGATTGTAATATGGAAGAATGTAAACTTTTCCAGTAATTTCTCTACTTTTGGTCTTGATATCTGAAATACTAGCATTTGTGTTAGTCTCTACTTTGTTGTTTAGTAAGACTAATACATTTTTCAGTTAATTTGCACTACGTTATTCACCAAATGTAAGTTCCAGTCTTGCAACAACATTTTCCTTTTTTATGTCCTTGCCTTAATTTGAACGCTATTTAGTGTGCTCCTTCTGCTGATTCAGAGCCATAGTCCAAGTTCTGGCATTTCCATCTGCTAGCATGTCTGTCATTTTCCTGTGGAACACTTCTGGCTTGTTTGAGGTACCACAATACATTTTTTATCCAATAACATATCAGATGTACTCACTGACAAATGCAAAAGTATACAAACATAAAAATTGGAAACACAGTGTTTACAAAAGGGGGAGAGTCATATTCTGTGTCCAGCTGAACAGAAGATAATGAGCTGAGTCACACAGAGACACAAAAAATTCTTCCTAGTGGGTGGAAGGATTATGAACTACGCGAGTCCCTGGCTGACATATTCAGGTACTAGGTCTCCCTTCATCCCTTAGACACATTATGAAATCTGGTATGTGGCAAAGGCACGTTACAGAATCTGCATAAGTAAGGGCATCTCTCAGTAAGGGCTGAAAGAGTTTCACAAGAACCTTGATGCATATTTAGATATGCTAAGGAGGAGTTTTCAAAAGGAGGAAGATGAGATTCTGAAACATGTTGCCCTGAGACATTCCAGATACTGTCATGGAAAATTTTTAAAGATGGTTTGGAGACACTTTGAGCAGAATGACCTAGTGAAAGACATCCTTTCTCATGGCAGGGTGTTTGGAATAGATTATATTTATGGGTTCTTTCCAATCTAAACCATTCTGTAATTCTTGAAGAAAATATGGAAGCAATTGATAAGTAATATCCTTGAGATGCAGTGCACTAAAACCTTTCATGGCTTTGACACAAGAAAGACGTGTTGTGTAGTGGGGATATTTGAGAATGAGGGCACTTAAACTTGGTAACAAAATCAGAATCTAAATCTGGACCCGTATTATTTGAAATCTTGTCCCTGTGCTGCACCTACATAAATACTTTTGTGGGTTTTTTTTCTTTGTTTGTTTGGTTGTTTGGTTGGTTTGTTTGTTTTGCTTTCATATTCTAGTGTGTTTGGTATTAACACTAGATTTTCTCCTCTACTGAAAAAGGTTTAAAACAAGTGACCAGAGCATTGTTGAACTACAATAAGTGAAAATCTGTTCAATAGCATTTAAGAAGAACACAGCAGTTATCGTATTTTTCACAAACACATCCCCAACAATATCTACCTTTACATTCCTGCCCATTTGTTTGTTAAACATATAATCAGAACAAGTTGTACAGTTTTTCTTCGTACTTCACTAGCAGTGTTTGCCAACTCTGCCCCCATGAAGTTATGGTATGACTGCCGAGCTTGTCAGTTACTGGCATATTTTTAATACAGTAGACCACCATACCTGACTTCATCAGTACTGTTATCATACAGATGCAATGACAGGTTTTCTGGGGATGTTTCCTGTATTGGTATGCTGAACCACTCTGTTACTTTCCCAGTGAAGTGTGGGGGGAGTTGGTCTGTTCTGGAAATTCTAAGAAAATGTTGGAGACTTAGCACTTGTTTAATTTAGTGCATCCACATTAGAATGCATTAACAGCCTTACCAAAACCAGCAGCACTCAGCTTGGATATCTATCCCGGTCTGAGGAACTGTTTGATTTTGAGATTTTTTTGTGTAGCAAAAGCAAGGTTAAAGAGCACCGTTAGTTCAAGTGTGCACTACAACATCTGCTTTGAATGCATAAAGTAGAGAAAAGAAAACTCTAAAACTTTTGCTCATCATTAGATTTTATATCCTTCTCTCTCTCCTCTCTTTCTCCCCCTATCCAAATTCTTGACAGATTGCTTTTCATCACAGAAGCCACATAATGCCATTGTTAGAACTCTCTTCAATCCCTTTGGGTTTCAACAGCCACATACTTTTACAAGCAGTATATCTGGGAACTTCCTTTTCACCTTCTGCTTAGCTTTGAGATGTCACTTTGGCAGCAGTTTGTTAGTCAAGCTGAGGCTATGAAAAGCACATCAATAAAGTTTGTTCTGATGGTTTTCATTCTCTACTCTGTATAAATATATACCTGACTAGATGCACACACATAGACAAAAAATTAAAATAAATGCATTTTTATAGTCTGAGCTAACTGCAAAGTTATCTAGAGAATGAGAAGATAAACTGTAACCATAAATACCTAACTGACCATAGTTCATTAACCATGCACAGAAAAGTTTGTGCACAGTCCTTGTAATTCCTTTTCTCTGTCTCCTAGACACAGAAATCGAGACAGCCATAAAGTCAGTAAAATGCTCAGGAATGTGTCCATTTGCATCACTGCAGGCTGCCAAAGCCTGAAAGAAAAATCCTGTACTTAACTACAATTATCAGAGCAAGAAGGTGAGCAAAAGAAAATGCTTTGGAATTATTTCAGAGTGACAACATTTTGGGAGAGAACATACTTCATATCTTCAAGACAGAAATGACAGATGCAAGTTTTGCACTTGACCTACTGGTTCAGAAAAATGCCTCAGATCTCCAGAGATACCTTGCTAATAAAGATGCCTATTCCAAGCATGGCTTGTTTCATGGATTCATAGCAACTTAATCTATGAGACAGCTAAATGCATTAACCTTGTGAATATATCTCTTTCTTTTCCCCTTTTGTTGACACAGTTCAAGGTTTCTTTAGCAGCATAGAAGTATATAAATATATACAGCCTCCTAGTGATTTATTTCCACAAAACCTGTCAGCCTGGGCATCAGTCTGCATTTCAGATAATGACCAGAACATGCTACTGATACATCATCAAAATACTAACACATGCAACTTAAGGTGGTGAATACCTTCTAAGAGCATATGGTACTGTGTCCAGTTCCAGGCTCCCCAGTTCAAAAAAGACAGAGATCTCCTAGAAGGCGTCCAGTGGAGGGCCACAAAGATGATAAATGGCCTGGAGCATCTCCCTTATTAGAAAAGTCTAAGTAACCTGGGTCTGTTCAGCCTGGGGAAGAGTGAGGGGGGATATGATTAAAATTTATAAATATCTAAAAGGAGGTGGGAGGCAAATGGATGAGGCCAGGCTCTTCTTGGTGGTGCATAGCAATAGGACAAGGAGCAATGGCCTAAAACTGGAGCGTAGGAACTTCCATATTGACATGCAGAAGTTCTTTGTGGTAAGAGTGACAGAGCCTGAAACAGGCTGCCCAGAGACGTTGTGGAGCCTCTTTCTATGTAGATATTCAAGACCTGTCTGGATGCCTACCTGCGTGTAGGGTACCTGATTTAGCAGAGGAATTGGACTGAGTGATCTCTTGAGGTCCCTTCCAACCCCTGCAATTCTGTGATTTTGGATATACCACATGATGTTAACAAAAACTAGGCAGATACTTTATGGGTATCAATTTGTAAGCAGCAGTATTTCCCACTCCAAGAATACCCTGATTCTGTTTAAAAGTTTTCCCTTAACAAAAATAAATTTTATGTAAGTAAGTCACAAAAAAGTTTTCATTAATACCACAATGATGGCCTGAAAGCAATAATTTACTTAAACCTGGTACTCAGTTCCAGCAACAGATTTATGTTAATGACTATGAGAAACTGTCATCCATTAATGTCAGCAAGTGCGCCCACTGACTAGATCACCTGATGGGAGAGCAGCTGCAGAGCTTTCCTGTTTATGCACAGCTGCATCCAGTCTCACTGGATAACAGCTCTGATTTATACAGGGTAGCACTCATCTATTAATTTAGTGCTAGGCTATGCTGTTCTCAACAATTTGCTTTTTCAGTTCTACCAGTGTTCTACTGTTGAAGTGACATAATGCACTTAAAATACATCAGCACTAGCTGGGTAAATGGATAAACTGACAGTTTTTTTCTTTATATTAACCAAAGTAAGAAGCATAACTTCTTTAGGATGTCACTGGATAAATAAAGAAAGGGGATAAAGTGGTCATTTGTAACAAGATAAAACTAAAGACCATGACATAGCAAAACCCATTCAATTCAAAGTTATGGTGAGATAAAAATTAAGGCCAAAAATTTACGAAGTAGTTAAAAGGAGTGTACCTCTTAAAAGAGTGGTCAAAATTCTCAAAGTTTCTGAAAACTAGCATTTTGTATATCTTTGCTCCATCATTAATTCTAAACAATGTGAATATTTACGACTTTTCAGTCTTGCCACTCACAGTTCATGCATGAAACTCTGGCCTGTGACTTCAGCAAGGGTAGGGTTTCACTCCATATTCTTAATGTGCTGTAAGCAAATCCAAGGTATACCACAGAGCTGTTAAGCAAAATTATTACTATTTTTTAAATTTTCCCAAGTTAAGTAAAATATTTATTTTGGTAATTTCTGAAGTTCACATAAAACTGATTAATAGAAAGAGTGCTTATTTTAAAAATCCAGCTCCAATCGGAAGATATCACTTCATAATAGTTGGCTGACATTTCAGCAGCAAAGAGTGAAGTTTCCGTAATGGAGAAACCATGTCAAATGTGTGTTTTGTAGACTTGTCAACAAAAATGATTTTACTAATTGTATCATGATCAGACATTTATACTACATTTGGGCAATGTTTTTTCCAAGTGCCAAGTTTCTTAGTCTCTAGCATAGGGGATCTGGACTTTCAGAACACCATCCAAAATTTGAGAGCTGTTAAAATTAGAGGAAAAAACTCAAGTTGAAGAACATTTTTTCAGGCACAAAAGGCCATATGTAGGACACTAGCTCTTAGCAAAGACACAGAAAAATGTATTAGATCTAAATGTCCTAATGTAGCAACATGTAGAGACATCAGTTTGGAAGTCAGAAGTTGCAAAACTGTTAGGTAGCACCAAACAAGAACAAATGTGGCTGAGCAGTTTGAGCAAAGTGCCCCACAAACAGTCTTGCTTCTTCATTGCTGACCCACTGCGAGTTTAGACAGCAGAGTCAACCTGAGGTGCAAGGGTACCTCTATAGACCTTGTCCGAGCCTCTGCTCACACCAGGGTCAACTACAGCATGTTGCCCAGGACTGTATTCTAAGTATTTCCAAGGCTAGAGACTCCACAACCTCTCTGAAAAACCTGTGTCAATGCTCAGTCACCTTCACAGTAAAAGACAAAAATTTTCTAAGTGAAATTCTCTGCATCTCAGTGCCGAATGCCTCCTCTCTGATCAATGGAAAATCCAGAGGAGAGTCCATCTCCATCTTCTCCTCCACTATCACAGTGAGAAAACCCCCTTAAGTCTCCTCTTCTGCAGGCCAAACAGTCCCAGCTCTGTCAGCTCCTCAGATCTCTGCTCTGCACTGCACTGTACTTCATAGCATACTTCTGCCCTGAAGGAGATTTTTTAAAACTGAATCTTACAAGAACCTTAATTTTGCATCTACATATGTTTTTATTGTTAGGATCCATGTACAAGAATATTATCAATCCTTATTCTTAAAATATCAGAAGAGCATCATGAGAACAGGAAGTAGAGGTTCAGGGCTCTTGTATCTGACAGACCAGTAACAGGGGCCACGCTGGAAGTTAGTGATTTCCTAAGAAATGTATGCCTGGAGCTGAAGATATGTTTTCATCCCATACACATCTGTAGAGTCCTTAGTCCCATATGTAAACTAGACTTTCTTCTTAACTGATGTTCTGAAAACTCCTTCTCTCTCCACCTTCTTTCATTTCATGGATTATGGGCACTTTCTCCAAGACATGTCTGGCTTTGTCTTCTGGATAGAGTTCAGAGACTGGGAAAAGAACCAACTATGCTGGTTGGTTAACTCCTTACTGTCCTCTCTCCTGGTTTCAAGTCCATGTTACAGAGGCCTTGAAATGCATTATACACATACATACTGTATGCGAATGAATGAAGCTGAGTGGGGAGTTATCCAACAATGACTTTGCCTAATTGCAATTCTGACCCCAACCACTCAGCTGCAATGTTGTAATAGAACAGCATCTTGTTGATGGTGTGCCAAGACTTAAAAAAGAAGTCTGCCTTCAGCCCTTGGGGGATTTACAATTCATACCAAACTTCAGACACTAGATGTCAGAGGACTTCTTCTGGCAGTGCTCATCCTAACCAAAATATTGTGGTTCTGTAGTTCAGCCTACTGTGGGCATTTCTTATCTGCTCAGGGCCCTAAATGAATGGGCAGAGTATGGTGGCGAATGTTATCAATGCGAAGTTTAAGTTTTTTCTTTTTTTTATTTGAATACATGAAGAATTTAAGTGCCGCTTCGGCAGCAGTAGTGGCTCTGGCACTGTGCACTCTGAGGCAGATATCCTCAACCCCAGAGTTTGCCTATGTTATGAGGCCTTCTCTCTGTAGCACTGAATTCCCACTAAAATTAGATAGTCGACTGCTAAATTGCTTCCTTGTGGGCAGTGTACACAATGAAGCCAAAAAAGCTATTAAAATAAAGAGTAAGAACCATTCTCTGCCTGTAAGACCAATAGCCCAGACTGTTTCCTGTCCCCACATCAGAGCTCCCCTAGGAAAACAGAGTCCCCATCCCAAGCTCACTTTGGGAACAGAGCATGGCAGGAGCTGCTCTTCCAGCTGTGCCCTGAGGAGTCTGGCAGAGGACAACAGCACGGGCTGGGCAGTACATGGGCTGTGGGTGGGAAAAGGGGCCAGCCATGTGCCAGGACAGGAGCCTGTCCTTTGGCCTCCTCTTGTTCACTAAGAGGGACTGGTGTAACAGCCTGGCTCTAGCAGCCTTGTGGCTGACACAAGGGAGGTGTCATATGACCTTGCAAATCTCAGGCTATCCTTCAGTAGCACATTGCTTTTGCACAGAGGAAAGCTAGCACACAGCCTGTCCAGTGAATGCAGAAGGGACTGGGAACTCCTTCTAAACTGTGAATCATGTCACCATGGGATCTCCTGGACTCTGCACTAATAATCTGTGTTTATGACTCCATCCTGATTCGGGTGTGGACACCGCCTGTTCCCTGGTACTGCAGGCACTGTGCCATCCCTGAGAAAAGCCGAGTTGTTTCTTCAAAGGCTGTTCCATCCTGTTCTTACAGGCAGAGAACAGTCTGCCTGTAGGTCAGTAGCTTCCAATCCTCTAATCCTACTTTAGAAAGTTGATACTTTTTCCCTTGATAGTTGCTATAATTTTATTGCCATTTGGTCTTGATTTTATGCTTAAATCACAGACACAATCTGTGTATGTGTTAACCATTAATATATTATAATTGCTCTAACAATGTTAAACTTTATAGAAGTTTTGTTTCCACACATCCAAGCTTATGATCCCCTTTAAAAAAAACCTTTCACTAGCATCCAGATATTCAAGCAGGATTGCCTTCTATGACATCATAACTGGCTGCAATGATGAGGGGAGAGCAGTGGATGTTATCTGTCTTGACTTCAGCAAGCCTTTTGACACTGTCTCCTACAACAACCTGTGGGTACACTAAGGAAGTGTGACAGTGAGGTGGACTGAGAACTGGCTGACTGTCAGAGCTCATAGAGTTGAGGTCAGTGTCATAGACTAGTTGGACATTCATAGACAGTGGTGTTCCCCACATGTCAGTGCCGGGTCTGTCCTTGTTTAACAGTGATCCTCCCTGTCTACTCTGGTGAGGCCATGTCTGGAGTGCTGTGTCCAGTTCTGGGCTCCTCAGTTCAAAAAAGACTGGGGAATTGTAGAGACATTCCAGAGGAGGGCCACAAAGATGATGAGGGGTCTGGAGCATCTCTCCTGTTAGGAAAGGCTGAGAGACTCAAGGCTGTTCAGCCTGGAGGAGACTGAAAGGGGATCTCGTCACTTTTTATAAATAACTGAAGTGTGGGAGTCAAATGGATGGGGCCAGGCTCATTTCAGTGTTGTGCAGCAACAGGACAAGGGGCAGTGGGAACAAACTGGAACATAGGAAGTTGTATACAAACATGAAGAAGAAATTTACTGTGATGGTGACAGAGCACAGGAACAGGCTGCCCAGGAAGGTTGTGGAGTCTCCTTCTCTGGAGTTATTCAAGACCCATCTGGATGCTTTTCTGTGTAGCCTACCGTAGGGAACCTGCTTTAGCAGGAAGTCGGACTAGATCTCCAGAGGTCAATTCCAAACCCTACAGTTCTGTGATTCTGTGATTTGTGCATTTGTTAAGAAGGAGTTGGAGCATAGTGCCAAACGAATTTCATATGGACAATGAAGCAAGTGAAGCATCTCCCACAGTTGTAAAAACTGACAGTGACTGAGGTATAGAAACTTGCAAAAGCTGTTGTCATTCTCTCAAGCCATTCTGTATATATTTACAAACACATAGCTAGGTAGCTATATGGACACAATCTATACAAATCCTCAAAGTCAGCATATATTAAGTGTTCCTACATTAAAACATTTGAGAATTGGCTCTTTTTTTGATATAATAAGACATTAACAAAAATAGCTACAGAAGCTATAAATAATAGTATACAAAGAAGTATTGAGGATTTAAAACACATAAACCAGAAACTTTATAATAGGCAGATATGTTTCTAAAAGTCTCTGAAATTTGGGACTGTAAAGGCAGCCATAGGGCCTATGGGACTGTCATCACTATGCGTAGGCTTCCCTTCCCTCTCTAGCACATGTGTTCCTAATTGTTGTGTTGGCAAGACCATGAAGCTGGATTCTTATTGAACTGGCTGTAGCATTGGCAGACATTTACTCATCCACTGCTAAGAGTTTTTAATGGAAAATCTGTATCCATTCATGCTAGAAAAATGCTTATGTTAGAACAGAGGAAAATTAAGGAGATATAACCAGATATCAGTAGCTTTTCCAGCTGCCAGTAGTAAATATGCTACTACTTCATTAGCATATATTGTATGAAATTTGAGGACAAAGCAATGAATGTGATCAGACATTAAAAATATTTTGCAGAACTTCACATAATTTGGAACATATCTCTGATTCTGCATATGCTACTACTTGAGAATTATACAGCACGTGATTATAAATTCAAAAATACCTGTCTGAAAGTTCACACCAGAAGTAACTTTATTGTTGCAGAATAGCAGCTGCCACACAGGATAGCGAAGGCACATATCCTTGGAGATATATAAGTACTGCACTCATAGTCATTCCACATAACTTACAGCTGTTTAAGTAGTGGAATATTCAGCCTGTTAGGGGCCCTGCTTGCCTTTGCAGCAGTTCTTTTGCATTTCACAGCTCTAAACACTCTCCTGGAATTAAACTCTGGCCCCATCATCCCATCTTAGACAGATAATTATGTAAAAACAAGAGGAAGGGAAGTATGAAGAGCAATTAATCATCATCCAGGTATATTATTGTGATGTGGGAGATCGCATTCAAATCTCTAATAGCAACCTAAAGCAAAACCTTCTATCTTACCATTTCTACCCTAGCAATAGGATTCATCTCAGCTGTGAATCTTTCTTTCTCTCTGAACTGTCCCACCTTGTTCAAATAAAGAACTGCAGTTGTGACAAAGATAGAGTTTGTAGCCCAGCATAAAAATAAGTAAGACTCATGCAGAAAATTGTATTGGTGAGGGCAAACACAAGTAGCAAGTGTTAAAAAGGGAGATGGGGCTGAAAAGAATTTATGACTGGAGCTCCTCAAGGATCAGTCTCCAGGCCAAAATTATTTAACATTTTTAGTATTGAACTTGGCACCACTAAAAGTAGTCTAGTTAAATGTGTTGATGACACAAGGCATCATCAAATACAGGTGAATATATACATTAATGGAAAAAGCAAATGAGTTGAAAACTGAAGTAATAGAAGTGGGATTAAATTTGGCAGCTGAAAATTAGGGTACAGACTTACAGACCTGAAGCAGAAGACTTTTTCCACCTTTTGAGAGCACTGGAGGAACCACTGGCAAGGATAAAGTGAACATCAGGGCCCATCAACAGACCAGCAGGTTTCTTACTGACTCTGAACAATCATAGTTTACTATGCTGGGGAAAGCTAAGGGATCCTGAAACCCTTCTGAACCTAGAGAATCATTTATGCACTTTATGTATTAACGTGCAGTGAAAAAAAATCATGTTGAAATGCGTGTGAAGAAAGGCTGTTGGAATTCATGACAGAAAAAAACTTTATTTATGAAGGGAGAGTAAAAGAGATTTATGTTCCAGCCTAGGAAAAGCAAAGCTTAGCATGGGTTTGATGGCTAGCTCTGGATACATCAGGTGCACCAATTCCCGTGAAGAAAGAAGCTACTTAAACCAAAAGACAACATTGTCAATTGAGTGTAAAATGGTAAATTAAAATCTTCAGATTAATGTATAAAAAAGTCCAACTGGCAGTCAAATCAGTGAGACTCTGGAACTTTTCCCAGTCTTATGGGCTACTGTGTAAAATAGCTTTAAAAGGTAGTTTAATTGTTCTGGTAAAAAGATCAGAAGACAGAGCTGCCAGCTATGTCAGGGTGCTCAATTAGATAACCCAGAGTCTACAGGGCTGGGAACACTGTGAACTTGAATCTTGGTTGCCCACATGTTCTCAAGCAACTTCTGCCATCAGTACTCAGTCACAGTATATTTGTTCCCATCACTACTAAATGTGTAAAGGCCAAGCTGTTATCTAATCCACTGATGGTCTGTAGTTGATGCTTACATACTGTATTTTGGTGTACACTGTTCTCTTTTGTAAGATTAGATTATGCAGTCAAACTGGAAAAAATGTGGGCTTAGACATTCAACTACTTTAAATAATCTGGACCGAAGATAACATGGAAAGTCTGTTGCAGAGTAGGAAATCAAGTCTAAATCTAATGGTCATCGTTCCATGGGAATTCATTAGGGACCCAGAGCAACTAAGTTCAGATCTCTTTGTAAGGATGCTTGTTTCTTTGATTATAAATGTTGCCCTAGGTCTGAAAATTGTTTCAACAGCATTGCCATAAACAGATTTGCTTTCCATTTTAATGAACTGCTGTTTTCCAGTAAAATACACTGGAAAGTCTTCCGAACAGCTTTATTCCAACAACCATGGGGGTGTGGACTGTTTTGGAGAACAGGCAAGACAGTCTCTTGTATTTTAAATGTAATATTTCAAAGGATGTAAATTTTATTCTATGATAAAATGAAATCAAATGCTCAATTTTTTTTTTTTGTTTATTTGTTTGTTTTTCAATCAGCATTCTTACTTTCCACCCAGGAGCATTCCAGATGCCATTCGATTCACTAGGCCATGCTAAGAAGATAAAAGGAGATAAATTAAAAAATCATGGCAAATTATTCAGTATCTATCACATTTTTTTGTGGGCAAGGTTCAGCACCGGTTTCTTAGCAAAATTTAATTGGTCGCTTAGGCTATAGGGAATACAGTATTTGGTACTGAAAATTCTTTTAAACTTTATTACTTTAAAAGCAGTATTAGTTTAAAACTCTTCATTTTAGTCACAGTTTTTAGTTTTCCAAGGATCAAATCTAAATATAAAAACTTGGAAGCATAATAAAAGTCTTCAGAGTTCACAGAAGACATTCTTTCTGAGTTCTCTGTCTCTCTTCAGTTGTACTCCTGGCTTTTGTTTCCTTATAAATTTATTTTCAGTCATCAACTTTTGTTTGCCAAAAAAAAAAAAAAAAAAAAAAAA
>PPHD01012692.1:5987-17854 GCA_002909625.1 Bambusicola thoracicus | reverse complement strand
GGCTGACTCCCCAGGAGGAAGGATCTCCAGATAGTGATCCTCCCTCTGGGAACCTTTCTGCAAGCCCAGGACAGGGGTAAGATCTTTATTTCACTTATACTTTGTAACAACGTAATTTTTCCTAATCCAATACCTGTTCGCCATGCGCTAACAAAGGAGCGGTGCCTTCTAACACCACATTGGAGTTAGAGAGTTTTCTTCCTGGGTTTCAAATAACAGCATTAAGGTTATTGTGATTAAGGTAATTGTGATTTTGCTAATCACAAAACAAGCTCATATATGGTTTTGGGTTAAAATACATGTGCATCCACGCATGCGTATGCTGAAGCAACTGCAGAAATAGCAAGTAGTCAGAATATAGGAGGGTTTTACTTAGTTCTAGAGCTTTCAGAACCCGCTCATTTAATACACTCAAAACTGTGTTATCAACTTTATCATGGAGGATAGGCAATTAATTAAGATTGAAACATGAGTGTAAATACCCTCACATCACCATTAGCTGTGTATTTTCACCAGTGATAACGGAAGCCTGCATTCTGCGCTCATAAAAATCTGTACCAGCAGCAATGACCGACTGTTTCCCAGTGACCAACTGTTTCACAGCTGTTATTACAGCGTTGTTGCTAGGAAAATGTTGCAGAACATTTGAACAGATGGAAGTCAGAATGTGTCCAAACCAGACTGTACAGTGGTTGTAGTAGGACAGTCCGGCCAAGATTGGCAATGTGATGCACAGTCTTGAAACTGGGATGGGGCCTGGCATTATCATGTTGTAAGAGACAATTTGTCTTCTTTTGTGGCTTGACTCTGGAAGTTTGAGCCTTCAGATTGGTCAGCACCATGATATAGTGGTTGGAGTTGATTGTTTGTCTAGGTTGTAGAAAATCCAGAAGGATCTCTCCTTTCCTATCCCAGGAGGTAGCATACATCACTTTACCCACTGAGGTCTGTGTCTTGAACGTTTTATTTAGTAGGGAACTCACATCACCTCTCCATGGACTGCCATTTTGATTCCAGCTTGTAGTGGTGACACCATGTTTCTGAACCAGTAATGATATGATTCAGGAAACTGTCACCTTCAGCCTCATATTGGTTTAATAAATCCTGGCAAACTTGTATACGGTGTTCCTTCTGTTGCTGTGTGAGCACTTGTGGAACCCACCAGGTGCAAACATAGCAATATTCCAACATTGCCACCATCATTTCCAATGTACTGAAGCTGATATGCAGTTCCATGCACTGCTCCCTGTTTGTTATCTCCCAATTCACTTGAATGAGTTTATTGAGGCACTCTTCATTTCATGGTGTGACACCTGTGCATGGCCATGTGGAATGTGGCTTGTCTTTCATGTCCCTGCCACCACTTCTGAAATGCATCACCCACTGCCTCACTGTGCTATTATCCACTGTTTGGTCTCCTGAAGTGTTCCTACTGAGAAAGGGTTATGATGGATGTAACAAAATTTAATGAATCAATGTGTTAAGCAAATGTTTTTCCTGCTCCTGAGCAAGGAGGAGTAAAATCAGCCTTTCAGTATTTTTCAAATACTTGCAGCTCTCTGTCCCTCATCCTCTGAGCAAATGCACAGGAGATTCTAGTTCTGATCATCCTGTCTTCCTATTAGGTGTTGCTTCTTCTTGCTCCAGCATCTGGGCTTTAAAATGCTGCTTCTGAATTCTAGTCTTTTGCCTGTTTCTCTGAGGCTCTAAACATATAAAGAACTTTTTTTTTCCTATTTCACTTGCTGTCATATGTTCCTATTCCTCACTACACAATCTGTCATACCTTGAAGGTTGCTCAAAGCACTTCCTCCCTGTCTAATTGTGTCTCTTATTTTGAAACATTAATTTAGCTGGAATATATTGGAATCCACAGAATCCATCACTAGATAAATATTAAATACAAATATATTTTTGTCTTTGTTGCACTGGGAAATTCCACATCAAAATCTAGAAATACTAAAATTTAACAACTCCTGGAATATTAAGATAAACATCAATTAAATCTCTCATTAAAAAAAAAAAAATTGTCTGAGATTGGCATTTGTGATGAAGATGGACCACTAATAGTATTAACAATAATTCTTTTGTTTAGGTTAGTGATGTCATGACATCTACATTTTAGTTTCTTGCAGTTGTAATCAATTCAAGTGCAATCAGGATACTGCAGTAAAGGTAATAACATGTTTAAATGGTGTTTTTCCTAGATGAAGACTTCACTCTGCTTTCACATGATGCTTTATTCCTGTTTATTATTAAAGATCAGCAATGTAAATTTTTAACACAGGAGGAATCCAACTTTCTAAAGTTAGTTTTTCCAGGCCACAGCACCAACAGTCTCAGCCAGCATCCTAGCTTACATTTTCTACTTTATCTCAAGGCCAGACTGTTAATATTGAAGACTAGATAGTGGTAGACTTTTTGCAGAATTGCAGAATTGTACGGCTTGAAGAGTACCTGGAGACCATATGGTCCAGCCCCCTGCTAAAGGAGGTTCCATAGAGTAGGTTGCACAGCAGAAGTGTCCTGGTGGGTTTTGAATATCTTCAGAAAAGGAGACTTTACAACCAAGGTCTGGGCAGCCTGTTCCACTGCGCTGTCATCCTCACAGTAAAGAAGTTCTTTTTCATGTTCAGACAGAACATCCCGTGTTCCAGTTTGTGCCTGGTGCTTCTTCTCCTGTCACTGAACACCTCTGAAAAAACCCTGCCCCATCATCTTGAGTCCTGCCCTTTACATATTTGTAAGTTTTGATAAGATCCCCCCTCAGTCTTCCCCTATTCAGGCTGCACAGTCCCAGGTCTCTCAGTCTTTCCTCTTAAGGGAGATGCTCCAGGCCCTTATAATCTTTGTGCCCCTTTACCAGTCTCTCCAGGAGTTGTCTGCCTTTTTTGAACTGAGGAGCCCAGAACTGGACACGGTATTCCAGATTTGGCCTGGCCATAGAGGGGGAGGATCACCTCCCTCAACCTGCTGGCCATCTCTTTTTAATGCATCCCAAGATACCATTGGCCTTCTTGGCCACAGGGACACACTGCTGGCTCATGGCCAATCTATTGTCCTCTGCAGAGTTCCTCTCCAGCATGTCATCCCCTAACCTGTACTGATGCATGCGATTATTCCTCCCCAGATGCAGAACTCCACACTTGTCTTTGTTGAACCTCAGCAGGCTCCTCCCCATTCAACTCTGCAGCCTGTTCAGATTTTGTTTCACAGCACAGCCTTCTGGTGGGTCAGCTTTGTATCATCAGCAAACTTGGTGAGGGTAGACTTCGTCCTTTCATCCAGATCATTGATGAAGATGTTAAAATTTGTCTCTACCTCTTATCTTTGTCTCTGTTTTTCAGTTTGAGGTCACTTTTCATGACTGCTCATACTTTCCTTCAAATAAAATAATATTCCAAAATGCTCTTCTTTATGTCAGTCCTTCACTTTTTCCCATCAGCCTTGCATTCATCTTTCAGTGCAAAAATGGACCTAACTTCTCTCTCATTCTAAATAGACAACAGTTTCCGTGAAGTTTAAGTCAATGCATAGGAGTAACCTAAAATGCCAGTGCTATACTATTCTTACATGCCTGGAGTATCATGCAGTCCTAAAACTTTAGGAGTAAAGTAATGGGCATTTTTATTGACCGTAAACTCAACTGTTATAACTGCAGAATCATATAACTTTGACCCTTCCCTGGCTCGAGGATTTCTTCTCAGTGTACAGCAGTTCTATAGAGGGGATTATTTTGTAATTGTAGGTGTATCTGAGTAATCTTTGAGCAAAATATAGATAAATACCCCATTTTTAGCAATTGGAACTATTCTTCTCTCCTATAAATCAAGATAGGTGAGCAGATTTTAATCTGCTTTGATGAAAAAAGAAAAAAAAATCATTTTAGGACTGAGACTAGGTATGGAGAATTCATCTGTAAATAATGTCACTTCTCAGAAAGGTACAAGAAAATGAAAAGCAGAAGGAAACCTTGAAGTAACCTTACTGACAGGACAGAGCAAATTAATGTCAGCCCAAGTCCTCTTTGAGCTATAAAGCTATTTATAAAAAAATGAAGCAAACCAAAACGTGTTACCTTTGGCCTTGTGTTGTTTTCTGTGTATTGTTTCTGAGTTCTCGGAAGCTTCAGGTGTTTTCTTGTTTAAGACCAATACCAAGCCTCCATTCATTTCATTGGGAAAAAACATTCATCCTAACTCTCTTTGATGAGATAAAAGTCAAGAGTTCTCTGGGTTGAGCAAGAGCTAGACTCTGCAAATCTTTCTTATATAGACAAATAATTTTCTTGCTGAGACCATTACTAAATGCTATTTGGCCAGTGATAAAGTAGTACTGTTTGGTCCCATGGCTGAAGAATAGCCGCACCCATGATGTCAAGTACTCAAGAATATTCAATTGCACGATATGAAAATGTTGATACTTATGTCATGCCAACTGAATAGAATTAACAGTCACACATTTGGTTTTACTGACTAGTTTTGCACTATGACCTAGCTGTGGTAAGGTAATGAATCATCTTTATCCACTTAATGTTTAACTGATTCTGATCTGGCATCTGGAGAAATGCCATCATCCTGAAGGCTGCCAAACCCCTTCTGTCACTTGCATCGGGAACTGCAGGGAAGGAGAGACACATAGATCTACTGCACACATGCAGACTCACATGAATTCACGGTTCCCTAAGTAGGCAGAAAGATGGATCTTGAACTGTCTTTTCTGCAATCGATCCAAAGATAATAGGAATATTTCCTAAAGTTGCCACTGAAATCCTATTTGTACAATGTAACATTTTCCTTTTGTTTTTAGGTGTAAAGGACATAAAACTCAAGACAGTGAAAATAACATTTAGAGGGTGGTAGGTGTTTTTTGTTGTTTTTTTTTGAAACCCCAGGGAAAAAGAAAATCAAAGTTAAGTTTTCCTTTCTTTTTCTTTAAGCTGTATTGTTAGTCATAAGAGAAATACGATGGCAACCTGTGATCTTTTCTAACTCATGCTATAACACCTACGGAGAACAATGTAAAGTAAGGATGCAGTGACATGCCTTAAATTAGATCTCACTTTAGCAAGCTTCAAGAGGATATTTTATAGTAGCACAATTTCAAAAAGCAATACATTCTGTGGACTTTTTTATAATAAATGGCAATTTCCTTGGCTGGCAATTCCCAGTATCCCCTCTGCTATTATTTTAGCAGCAGTACATCTTTGAATAAAATATTTGTTCCCTCAGGGTGCCTCATATTCTTCTTGTAGTCTGGTCACAACCTGGACTTGCAAAAGCTGGCCCGTAGATTATGCTAGGAAACACAGCACCACAAGCTGTTGCTCTCTACCATGCTCTGTTGTCAACATACATTCTGTTGATTGTTATTAAGGTGATCTTTATACAGCAAGCACAGAACAGCTGAGCATAAAGATTTTTCCAATATGGTTTTGATACAGAAGGACACTTTAAGATGCTGCCTTAATACAGACAGTGTTTGTAAACCATCAGTGAGAACAGGAGAATTAAAATGCAGCCAAAATTCAAAATATGCCATTCTGTTACTTGAGACTTTCCAACTTCTGTTTAGCAAAGGGTAACACGATAGTACAAGCACCATATTTCCTAGTATCGGTCCTTTTGCCAAGTTACAAATTAACATTCAGGACCCAAATGAGAGAAAGAAAACTTCTTGTTGCTTTTTATTTGTAGATGTAAATGACTTTGATTCAGCAAGTTATTTGAGCAGACAATTGGCCATTGAATTAAATGGGATTTACACATGTAGAACTAAACACGCCCTGCAGGCTGAACACCATAACACTGAGATATTAGGAATAGATTAGGGTGCATCAGTACAAAAGCTGAGACCATCTACCATTTGAATTACAGAAGGAACTGAGCAAAGGAGCAAATCCAGCATAAGATTTTTAATGCCTTTGGGCGTGATGGGATAGTAAGTAAGTTATTGTTTTCTGAGCCATTAAAAGAATGCGTTGGTTTTAGAGATGTTCTCACTTCCAGTGAAATTTTACTTTTCATGGGAAATACAGACAGACTTTTCCTAGGGCTTGCAATGAGTTTGCTGGAAACAGCCATCTGCTTCTCCAGTTTCATCCTGAGGGGAATCAATTCCTTACATCTGGCCCACATAATGCAGCTTAGTGCCAGAACCAAGACCCAATGAAGTTAAATGATGTCTTTCCCTTAGTCAGGAAAAAAACTAGATTGTATTGCTTTTATAGCTAACATTTCCTGCTGCTTTTGCTTTTTTTTTTTTTTTTTTTTTTTTTTTTTTTGTTTGTTTTGAATCTTATCCTATTCCAGATAATGGGCAGATGTTGCTGCCCATATATCCTTATTTCTAGATTTATGCACAGGAATTCTCTTACCTTTCCAGCACAGATTGCTCAGTACAATCAATTTTCAGAAGAGCTTTTAAAAACTTTTAATTGCCTTAGTCTCAGAATCAACACTGCTTACATAGATCAGTAATTGTAAACCAAGAGGTAACTTAAAGCTTTCTAGATTTTTTCAGCTTCTTTACCTATTGGGTGTGCAGATAATTATTTCTAATTTCTTTCTTCTTTAGATGTTTCTGTTACTTTTTGGTTTGTAGAATCAATCCCATTCCCTAAATGTTGAAAAGAGCATATGCCTTGTACAACCATTTACTGAACTTACTTTTTCTCCACAGAGGACCTAGTTTTTGCAGAGGGTTTCAGACCATATGTAAGACAGAAGTATTCTCTGGGGAAAGAAGTCCCAGGAATTTCCCCCCTCTCACAGGGTACCTTCTGTGGGCAACAGCAGGTATCCATTTCAGTACAGTGTCAGATCTGTGACAGTGTCACATTTCTCCTGAGTCTTTTTATAGTAGTTGTTGATAGATATGGAGATGTGTTTCCTCTTACCCCAGGAAAAAATATCTTATGAATACCTAAGAAGATTTTTTCCCAAAATGAGCATTTCAAACAGGCTTTTGCCATACATTCAACCAGTGCTGTTGAGTTGACTGCAGAAGTAAATGAGGAAATAAAATCGACTGAAAACTTACTAAAGTGTAGTGTAGTGGAGCATAATTCTGTTGACATCATGTGCTATGTTATGCACCTACTACCTATATAATCAACAGTTACTGACTTTGGTGAGAACTATGTTGCTTGCCAGTATGTTTCTAAAAGAGGATGGATGGTGATAGAGTATGGAATGGTTTGACACATTAAATAAATGAAGATGCTGCCCGAAAAACAAACAAGCAATGTTTATAATATCATGGATGGCTAGAGAAGGAGGAAGAGGGAATGACTGATCACTCAAGGACAGCAGATAGAAACAGCCTGAGGCAGGCTGGAACAAACAGAGAAAGTCCTTGCAACATGTAGTTAAGTTATTGAGCTCATACTCGTGGGATGTCAGGAATGCTGAAGGCATGCACATGTTCAAATTGAAATCAGACCCATTCATGGAATACAAATTTATCAGGCATATTAAACACAAAGTCAGTGATTTGTAGAGCAGGAAATTCTTGATCTTAAATTTTTCCAGAAAATGAAGAAATTATACTGAAGTGTCATGGTACACTTAGGCTGTTCCTAATGTATCTGCATCCTTAACTATCTACAGTTGTTTGGTGTTGGAGGAATAGTACTGAGCTAGGTGGATCTTTGGTCTGACTTGTTTCCACTGTTTTTATGTTCTCAAATGGAGTAGATGCTAAGTGTTAGCAGCTGCCTGGATTTGTGTCCTCCCTGATGCGGCAATGGTGCTTGTAAAGGGACTCTAGGAAGGATCCACCTCATATGCACTTTTAAGTGGTTGATGGCAGAGAGCCTCTTCAGAGCCACATCCCTGATTTACCTCCTTTATCTACCTACTTTAAACCAGATGATTTAATAAAGCAGGTAGGAAAGCATAATTCAAAACATTATAGGGGATTTTAGAGTACACATTTCAAATGATTAATAAATTAGAAATGCAGCACAAAGAAAATCATCCACAGAGCTTGAAAACAGAAAATATTTGTCAGTGATATCTAGTCAATAACACTGAGATCTCACACCATAATTTGATGCAGTGCAGGTGCTCCAAAACTGTCTGGGTCCTGGATCTGTTTTTAGGATTGAAAACAAATGCTTCCCACATGCTGTATTGTTAGTACCTCCATTATTTATTCCTTTACAAGGATCTTCTCATAATTTAATACATAAGAATTTCTCATTATCTAATGAAATCACCTGGAAGTTGTTTATTGAATTCAGGAGAGCCATCCTCAAATGTTTTGGTCATTCTTTTCAAAGACTTAGTGGTAATTTATTGTCATTCCAGATCTAATATACATCACTGAATGTCTATTGGGATTATTTTTCCGTTCTTTCAAGACAATCTCCAGTGGTAGAGAATTCAATTATTATCATTTAAATGGTAATTCTCTTTGAGGTAAACAGTAATAAGCAGCCTCCAAAGGAGCATTCATTACTGCCTTTGTTCGTCAATGCATGAATGTAACCATAAAAGCCTTGTAACATCTCTGCTTGTGCATCCACTGCCATTTGTTTTTCTTTTAAAATTGTAACTGTTACATTTGTGGAACATATTCAGAGAATATATATTTTCTGATTTGGGTTTCAAAAGTCAGGTGTGAATGTTAAGGGTGTGTATGGGTGTGTGTTTGCTGCCTCCTGAACAGAGATCCCTGTCTCTGATTTGGGATATTCTAGCCAGTACTGCTAAAACTGTTTAGGAGACTGGTGTCAGTTCTGCTGCTCTGATTTGGAGCAGCGACAGAATGCCAAGGGATGTGAAAGGAAACATCAGGGTGATATCTGATGTGAAAGCAGTTTCCAGGATACTGTGCTACCAGATGCACAAGATTTGTTCCAAAATTGCTCCCCCACCTCATTCAGATGTACTTCAGGTACTTCATAAACTCCTCTTCATGCTTTCTTTACTGTGTTCTTCAGTGAAATCTGCTCATCTGTCCTCTGAGCCAAAGCCCTGCCCTCTGCTCTGCTTATTCAGATCTCTTCTCTGAGTGCTTTTATTTTGAAGACATCTTAATAATGCTCTGTTAAAGGTAGGGAAAATGTGTGAAAAATGGAACTGAGTGCACTCTGCAGAGAGTGTCAGAATTATCCAGTGTTGTAGGCGCATGATGTCTTGCAGCAGTGCTTACACTTTGGCCTGCGCTGGGATAGTCGTTTCTACTTTTAGCTTTGAGGATAAGAGAGGTCCCATCAAAAGAGTCAGTGCAAAAGTTTCCAGAAAAGCTTTTTGTTTCATTTCCTCGTGCTCAGCCAGAATAGCCAATTGTTATGGTAACAGGCATTGCAGTATATGGCCAGAATCCTTAAGTTCCTTCTAGCTTTTAGCGTCCTCCTTGAACACTCACTTGTCTTTGTGTGCTGCTGGGCTGATCTAGCTTCATTTATCAGAAACTGCTTACACCTGAGGCAAAAGACCCATCACACAATTTACCAACCTAGGTAGAATGAATTTTAAAAAGCAGCATTAGTAACAATCACGTTTTGGTCCTTCTCTTGAGTATTAGTACAAAATAGAACTTGTTGCCATCAGTTTGGATACACTTCCTTGTATCTGCAGTTGCAGAGATCATTTATTTATCTCCATGCCTCTAACATTTTGTATTTCAAATGCCTGGTTTTGAAATGCAGGGAAAACAAAACAAAACAAAGCCACCCAAACTCTTCTTTCTACTCTTTGTTGATTTAAATTCTTATCTTATGTATTCTCTTCATTTCAGCAAAGCATCTGATTCTTCTAACCCAGAAAAGCCTTAAGAGAAAACATATTCATATAGAAAACAACTTGGGGTGAAATTACTTTATAGGTTTCAGTTGATTAATGAGCTAACCAGTTTTTTAGAAAACAAAAGAAAGAAAAACAACAAAAAACTTTTTCAATTATCAGAGCCACATTTGTAAATAAGTCAGTAGCAGAGGTGAACTAAGTGTATGGAAGCGTGATGAGGGCACAAAGCTTGGGTTAGGTACGAAAAACGTATTTCCTATGCTGGAATTGTATTGTTTTCTGTTTTCAGTAATGCATAATAGCTACTCAGGGTCAGATTCATTTGTGCTCTAACTCTATTACTTTCAAAAGCTTACAACAAAGATGTTTCTGCCCCTTTGTATTTAGTACCAAAACATAACAAAAATCCTGATTTTTTTTAAATAAAAATGGATAAATTGAATGAATTCCATGAAAGAAATTTGCATTTATATTGTACTCCTCATTGACAAAGAATCTCAAAGCGATTTGCTGATCGCCACATAAATTTCTAATTAAGAATTCTTTTTCTGATTATTTCTGCTTAAATATGTGTCTTTTTAATCACCAGAACTTCAGGCTACAGTATATTAACTGTGTCATGTTCCAATCTACAGCCTTATAAATTATGAACCAGATTTGTAACCCCCTACTGTGTGAGCTGAATCCTTTTTCAAAAGAATAATCCCACTAAATTCAATGAAACTATTCCCATAATTGTTCAGTAATGTAGTAGAATATTGTATAGCTTAGACCCATGCAGCTGAGGCTATCCAAGTGAGTTATTCTGTCTTTATAATTCTTTCTTTTCCTTTAAATTTAGTAAACCATAATATAATCCCACCAGAATAATACTAGCTTATTTTTCATCTACAATCTTAACAGAAAGATTAAACACTCCAGCAAGAGGGATGCCATCCTGAAAAGGTGAGATGTCTCTCAGAAACTTGGCAGTCCTCCTGCTCTGTAAGTGGTTGCTGGGCAGGGTCGTGAGTGGCAGTAGTAGCGTTTCTGACTTACTGCACAAAAGCACACATTATTTTACAGACTTCTTTGTCCTCATACAAGGAACCCTAAAATAAGTCTGCTGTTAACTCTTACTGTGGTAAATGTCACCACACACTGAAACATTTTATGCAACTGTTTCTCACTCGCATATGGACGGAGAAGGAATTAGGTATTTAATTTGCTTTTATGAGGCTTCTCTCTAAGATTTTTTCACTGATCTAAAGCCTGAGAGAGGCAGTTCCACTAGGAATATACGGATGAGCAAGAGTCGTCCTTGCTCCCATCAGCTAGAATAACTTCTTGTAAAAAAAGAAGTGCTAAAGCCTAAATGGAGTGGAAAAATTGTCAGTGGCTCATTAAAATGGAAGTAAGAACTATTTTTTTTTTCTTTCAGTAACAGTGCTTGGAAAGAAGAATTCAAATTTAATTTTGCACTTGAAAAATTCTGCATGTTTTAATCTGTGCAAAGTTCTTCAGTGTGTTCAGAAAAGAAATGAATGCCTCACAACATAAGGCACTGCAGCAGGAAAGAGCAAGGGCTTTATTTACACAAGTAACCGTCACTTTTGAGAGATCTTTACCTCTTTTCTCCTGGATCTATCAGTTCTGCCTTTTCTGATAGCAATTCCACTTTCAACTTATTCCACCCACTGGAGAGCCTTTATTGGATTTCTACATCCATAGGACAACCTGTGCGAGCATTTTGACTTCCAACACTCTGACCTCTATGCCTCTGCTCTACGTGTTATCCCATTACTTGAAGCTATTTGGCTTTGTAATCATGTGCCTCATGTTTGCTGAATTCAGCAAAACTCTTTTGGACTTCCCATCAGCATTTGTTTTGTGAGTGAAATTGCAGTGAATACGAATAGATTTTGTGTTGGTACTTTTTATATTTCCTACATACCTAATCATTGCTAGAGATGTGCATTGGTAATGAATACCAAAGGAACTGTCATCGTTGTGTCTAGGATCTTGTGCTGAATCAAAATCAGCAAGAATATTTGTGTGAAGTATGCTTCTATGCTAGTCATGGAGAAGTGAGAGGCTCCAAGTGGCATTGCAATGGAGAGAATCTCTCCCAGA
>PPHD01012691.1:1284-17855 GCA_002909625.1 Bambusicola thoracicus | reverse complement strand
AAACTGAAGTAATAGTAATGTTGTTGGGCACTTACGGTGAACACTGTCATTCACAGTGTGCACTTGTGGCCAAGAAGGCCAATGGTATCCTAGGATGCATTAAAATGAGTATGGCCAGCAGGTCAAACGAGGCATTTGTCCCTCTCTCTCTACTCTGTCCTGAAGAAGCCACATCTGGAGTACTGTGTCCAGTTCTGGGCTCCTCAGATCAAGAAATAGGGAACTTCTAGAGAGAGCCCAGCAGATGTCTACAAAGATAGTTAGCAGCCTGGTGCATTTCCTTTATGAAGAAAAGCTGAGAGACCTGGTACTGTTCAGCATGGAGAAGACAGAGGGAATCACATCACTGTTTGTAAATATCTGAAGTATGACTGTCAAGAGAATAGGCCACACTCTTTGAGTGGTGCCCAGTGACAGAAAAATGGACAGTGAGCACAAACTGTAGCATAAGAGGTTCTGTCTGAACATGAGAGAGAACTTTACTTTGAGGGTGACAGGGCACTGGAACAGGCTGCCCAGTAAGTTTGTGGAGTCTCCTTCTCTGGAGAAATCCAAAGCCCACCTGGATGCTTTCTTATGCAACCTCCTGTAGAGAACCTGCTATAGCAGGGGGGTTGGACTCAGTGATCTCCAGAAGTCCCTTCCAACCCCTGTCATCCTGTGACTCTGTGATCATGGTAGCATCCAAGAGAACTGGGACTCACTAAACAATAGTCATCTTTTACACACATCTGCAAATCTGGAGCAGTCAGAAGACTGTTTTGGATCAAATCCCTGCCAGTTAATAGATTGGTAATAGAGATGGGATGCTCTTGAAGGTGTGTCAAAGCTGACTTTGATAGATCTATCTGCATGGTTCTCTGGTACTGCCTTCATTTCCAAGGGCTCTAACGTCAGTGGAGTTAAATTATTAGAGAAGTTTTTTGCACATTTCAAGCAAAACCTCAAAATTTAATTTGTTAAAATAAGTCCACAGAGAATTCCTTTGAAACAGCAAAGGAAAATGTTGCAAAATACTGCAGCCAAGTTCTTTCTTTATATGACCATAAAACCTAACTATTTTTTCTTTCTTAATGACTTAACCAAACAATTTTTCATGCTTTGCCAAATTCTGAGCAATTTTATGTAGAGGATATAAGGAAGGTGGACAGTAAATCTAAACAAATATTAAAGAAACTCCCAGACAGAGAATCACCAATTCACTTCTTTGACTGGATTTCACACTGATTTCCTGATACTGAAACAGAAGGTGACTAATTATAACATGAATGTTATTCTTCTCCACAGATCATATCCTTTCAGGTTATGCTTCAAAGTCCTCAGCGCAAAGACCAGTCCTATACATTGGCATTGTAACACAGGAAATGCCGTTGTTAAATATTGTGTCAATAAGACTACATATTTAGGAAGCCAAATTATGAATTGATATGATCTATCATAATAGCTCTGGCACGTCAATGTCTGCATATGAACTGCTCCATTACAGGATGATACTGTGTCAATCACAGTTGTTCGGGAGTTGTCCAGAATCTCTGCTGAGTTTCAGTCATTTATCTTTGATTGCCTTAAAAATGAAAGGCTAACATGTTAGCAGCATATTAAATTATGCTTGCAAGAAAAATGAAGAGAAAATAGGATGTTGAGCACAGAAGCAGTTTCTATTTTGCATGGTGAGTTGATACCTTTATTTGTCTGCAAAACATTAGTGTGCTTTAAAAACATATTGGGGTTCTTTTGACTGTGCTGCGAAGCATTTCATTTACACTTCATTCTATCACATAAAATTAAAAGCTCTACAGAGACATACAGCTTAAATATTATAATAAAATACAACACTTACAAATGAAATTATATCTAATTTGACTTTAGATATGTGTCCCATATCTTCTTAATGGTTTCCTGAAGACCTCTGAGTTGGTAAGTAGTGCATTTGAATGGGATACATGTCTTCAAATATTGCAGAAAATTCAAGTGTGAGATGTCACGTACTGTAGCAAATTTGCTACAATACCTAGGCACAAAAGGGTGAGTTAAGGATGGACTGTCAGCATGAAGGTCATGACCTGCAATGGAAGTAATGTACAGATCTGGAGCACTAATGAGGGAAACAATGACTTCCACAATAATGATGCGCAATGCTGTATAACATCCCATGTATTCCTGTATAGCCTGTAAATGTCACAGGCCTCAGCTAGAAATCAAAATTTCCTTGCTTTTGATGGCTTGTCTTCAGATGTTTGGTGTGTTTTGTAGCTAAACCTATTGCTATATTTTATGTATAAGCCATTCCAGGAAGCTATCATTGCACTGATGCAACGTCATGAGCATTACTCAGACAGTGAAGTGCTCATTGGTTCTGCATAAGTTTCAGAGGCCACAAAAACAATTTGGAGTTTTAATTCTAGAAACTACATTGTTTATTTTATTTGTGCTCTGAGAAGATTTTTGTGTGTGCTTTAGGAATTATGTGCATTATTATTCGAACCAAATAGCTAAGTGTTTATGTTCTCAATGTTATATTGATTTTGAGATAGTCTGTTACTAAAAACATACTTCTGTCCAGTTCTCTGTGTTGTAAAATATGATTATCTTTAATATAGAGTTAAAGATACTTTAGTTTTCAGTCTACTTAAATTACTCTTAATTGCAGACAAAAAAAGTTGAATGATTTGAAATTTCGCAAACACAAGAACATTATTTTTCCAATTTCTGTATTCATTTTGCTCTACACTGGAGCAGAACTTGTAAGCTTTGTTCTGAGAAATGCTGGCATTCATTGTGAACTGTATCAATACTTGTAGTGTCGGAAGAGACATTTCAGAAGGTACTCTACTTTTGTGAGGAAATTTTGCTTGCAGTTGTTGCTTACAAACTAAGATGAAAAGACTTCTATCTAAAAAGCCTTGGCAGGTACCAATATATCCAAGTACAGTCTCAGGTGTCCAGCAAATTTATCAAGATTCAAGCTGTAATTGATGTATTCCTATGGTTGATTTAAAAATACATAAAATCTGAACCATGCAAAAGACCTGCAAAAGTCAGTGAGTAAACATCAACTTTGCAATCATTTTGAGAGCTAAAACCTACAAGAAGCAAGAAGCATTGTGGCAGAATATAATTGACAGTCTGTTAAGGGATACTGAAAAACGGTCTGGAAATAGAAAAGGAACTAACTTTCAGCTTTATCAAGTGTGATGCTTCAAGGTCAGAATGAAATTCAGTGATGGGCAGCACAAAGATGCTTGCACGGCAGGTGCCCTGGTCAATCTATAAACTCAGAGGCCATCAGTCTCTGCTTATGCCAGCCTGCATTTTAATCAGAAGAAAAAATATGTGGCACAGTTAAGAATGCTTAGTGGTTTCCAATCAAGCAAGTTGCAAAACCCAAATAGAAAAATGCTTCAAAGGAGTTTTAAGACACGGTAGGAATATATGAAGTCTTGAGTACACAAGTATTGTCAGAGCAAAGTTAGTTTAATTGACTAATATCTCAGATTAGGTATACCCTTCCTAATTTGCCTACAAAAATCTAAATTGATCTTCATAAGAAACACAGACCTTCACTTTTGTTTGTCCTTTTTTAATTTTGTCTTACACTGATTCACAGGCTGGTGTGATAACTGAAAAGGCATTGTAAATGACAAGAAGTGTATGGTGTGTTTGTGAACTCATCCGCCTTTTAATTTGTTTGCTCAGTACCATGTGTTATTTTGCCTGGAAAGATCTGACAAGATTTCAATAAGGAAATAAACTAAATGTGGTCTGATTTGAGGAAATCAGAGGGTGATAGCCTAATTGAAAACATAGCACTGACAAAAAAAAAGTAGGTGTAGGAGGAGTCGGAGAAATAGAGTGGTTCAGAAATAGAGAAATCTTTGGGTTTGGAGTTCTTCGTTTTTTTGTTTGTTTGTTTGTTTTTCTCAACAGAAGAAGTATTTCACGAATCCAATATTCTTCATTGACCTTTATACAGAGAAATAACAAGAAAAACAAATAGCTCAGCTGAGTATCTTTTTGGTCGTGATCAAATCCAAATTTGAATCCAGAGAAATACAAATGTAACGGTGAGAATTATGTTAGAGAGAATGATGTAATCTTGCTCAGCTGATTCTTTCCCGCAAAGCATGTCCTCATGTGTGATCTCCACAGAAGATGGAGTTTCTCCAGCTGTTGCAGTATTTCTTCCTTACTGTCATCTTCTTTTCCATCTTCCTCCTTTACCTTTCTCCTGAATTTCAGACGTTGGATTTTTGTGGTAATGGCTATTCCTTGTGCACTAAAAATATAAGGAAACGTGCAACTGAATGTGAAGACTGAAATGTCCCCAGATATCCCACAGGTTACCTACCTGTTGGATGCTTTGGTTATCCTGAATGTGTCTTTGAATGCAAATGCAGTAAATTCAGGATTTCCTCAACACAGAGAAGTTGTTTTACATGTCAGCAGCACAGTACAAGCTAGATGCTGTGATGTTTCTTCAAAGTGTCACCTCACTGAATGTGTACTTCACCATAATGGCTTATTCACAACATATATACCTGGGATTTTCAGATGTGCCAAGCCTAGTCAGGAGTAAAGCAGCTGCTCTTTTAACAGGGCTGAAGGGCATACAGACAGACATCCTGAACATACATTCTAAGTCTCAGATTTTATCTAGGCAAGATTTCCAGACAGAAAAGGAGACCAAATCCAGGTCTTCATCTGTCCTAATCTCCGACTCACCATTTTTCAATATGACGTTAAAAGCCAAGTGACTTTTGAAGCAAGAAGAGCTCAGCTTGCTGGACAGACACCTTCCTCTCCAATGCATTTACATGGTCTCCTACTCTAATGTTTTTTTCACTGTGAAATATATGTAAAATATGTAAGACATAGCTGTGCCTATTGTGTACTATCAATATTATCTGCCAAATTTCACAGTGAGAGTTCGGAAGCATTCTGCCTTCTCTGTGTTCATATGGTTTCATTGTTCAGTGATGAATTTACTAGTTTCCTAACATGTATGGCAAAACGTATCACAGATGTTGTACAGCAATGTTATGATAACACAGAAGTGAAGAAACTTGAAATTCACTGATATATCCTTGCCTGTAGAGAGTGATTTTTAAAGGCAGTGAAAATTCTAATTCCTATTTCCTGATAGTCCAGCCTCTCACACAGTGGAATTTCCTCATTATACTGCTGGCTTGCCTTACACCATGTGTGGATAATTTACTATAATGATACAGAAATAATAAAGCTGTTCCATACCTATAATAACAGATACTATTGTAATGGTGTGCAAGGGAGCTATTTTCAAGTATTGTATGCTTATTTTTCCTAATTTTTGCACTCTCATTATCATAGGGCATTCTATTTTATCTTTTCTCTATCATATGATATAAAGACACAGCTAATTAACAGCGCATTCATAAGTGTACATTGCTCCTTATGTAAATGTACTTTGCATATAACTTTTCTCGGTGGTAAAACAGATAACGTATGAATTAAAAGCATCCTATAGCACTTTGAAGATAATGGTAAAATAAAAATGTTAGAGAAGGAGCAAAAAACGCTATGAAAACCGTCTTAGTCATCCTAAGAGGTCCTGAGTGCACTATATGCAACTGTAGGCCAACCCACCAGAGATAATAAATGAGAAATTCTGAGGGCTACTGAACACTGTACATGTTTTCCCAGTGGATCAGGGCATAGTTTGTTAGCACAGGTGTTCTTGTAATTGTGATTCATTGGGGTAAATGCTCAGAGCTCCATGGCCCTCTTCCACTTCCGTCTTCTGAGGGTGTATTGATCTGGTCAGTGCTGACCAGCACTACTGGTGGTAACAAGTAAGTCTAAACGGATGGGGGCTCTATTCAGATTCTAAAGGTTAAAATGCAGCCCTATAAAATATTAAAAGTGAGATTTTTTCAAGTGCTCAGGAATTTCAGAGCACAAATTGCAAAGACTTTCTAGAAATCATCAACTCTCAATTCCACACGTGCTTTTTGAAAGTCTCTACCTAATCCACTTAATGCCAGAAGACTGTATGGGTACAATTCATCTCACTTTCACACAAGTCTGTAATATAGTCTTTGTCTAGACTTATCAGGGTTTTTTTGTTACAATACTATTCTGATGAAATTTTTTTTTTCTGCAATTTTTTTTTTTTTTTTTTTCTGCAAGGAACTTTTGACGTAAATAAGTTTTCTTCAGGGAAATCCAAATGACAGCTCTTCATCTGCTTTTTTGGATGATGATGACTTTTTATCAATTACATCTTCTGCCTTGAGGCTAGGAAGTTACAAGTTGTCCAAATGAAGAATTTGTTTTCAAGGAATTTTCAAATTCCTTTATCCAGAGTCGACCTTTTTCTTTTCTCTCTCCTCTCCAACAGAACCATTTTCAAAATATGGCTATTCAGGCATATACACAAGCTCACGTTCATACTCCTATGCTCTTACACGCAATGGTACAGACACATTCAAATGTTGGTATTTGTATAGCTCAAAGCCAAGTTGACTTCATCTAGCTGTTTTGGGTGGCAAAGAATCTGAAACAAAATGCCCAGTTCTTGAAAAATCTCCTCTTTCCTCTGCTGCCTTTATATTCCACTTCGATTCCAGGAACTCAAAGAAGAACCAGCAAAAGTCAGCACTCAGATATAAAAATTGATCACATTCCTTGTAACCTGCAATTAACGTGGCCTGTTGTAGCCTCCTCTGCAAAGTTCGTGTTAAGGCCTCTCTGCTGCATACACTGCATATTAACTGAGTTCTGTGCCTGGAATGGGGATGTTTGGAGTGCAGTCCTATACAATGCCTTATGATAATGTCATCCACAATTTGTATCATGTTTTCCTAAAGCTTCTTTCAGTAGAGCAGCAGGGATTTGTGGCTTTTTTTTAATTTTATTTTCAGTTTCAGTCTGAAATAAATATACAGTAAGCTTTATGTCTGCAAGAAACATGGACCATGCTTGGAAATTTGTTGGTTTTTTCTCTTTTTTCTTCTTTTAGTGTTCTCTATTATAATGAAGTTACGCGTGCAATATATTGTATATAGTATGATGTCAACAAATATCTCATGTTTCAGAAATGCAACATTTGACCTTTACTTGGTCAAAACACAGTCCTCGGCAATTAACTGCTTCTTAAAAGAATATGATTATGGATGATGTCTTTTTATGACAATGAAAATATTTCTGTTTGCTGATATGACTGATAGATACCCTTATATAAGGCATGCAGAATATCAGGTGCTTTTAAAACAGACCATATTATCCACTGATAACAAAAAATGATTTATTATGAAATAGTAATATAAGCAAAGAAATATCCTTTGAGGATACAATAATTGTGTCCATTTTCACATCCCCAGTGCTATGAAATAATAAAATGCTAATATATGCAAATTATGCATACTCTTTGATGCATGCTTAAAAGGACCATTTGAAAAACAGAGGTACCTTTAGTAAAGGATTGCCAGTGGTCACTGAATTATTGTTTTCTGTTTATACTTGGCATCAACCTTAATGCTGAGTTTAATTTTCAGGTTGTGCATCCACCTGTCTATTAACTGGACAGGGTAAGCAAATATGAGATCCTGATGGGTTAAAAAAATAATCCTTGAATTCAAAATAAATTCCACAAGGAAATCTTGGAAAGAGAAAACAAACATTGCCCCCAATAGGACAGTCACTATGACTTGAAGAAAAGAAAATTGAAATACATGAAAAATCAATGAGGTAATAATTAAATTGTGGAGTCCACAGTACAGTGGCCAAAGCTCAGCATGCATTTGTTAATGTATACTGGGAACTGGGGTAATCAGCAGCTAAAGGAGAGCAAAGAGTGTCTGTCATCCTGAAGCTAATTTCATGATCAGACTCTTTAAAAACACATACCTGCTCCAATATACAGGGATATTTATAGGAGGTTAAAGATACAAATTAAAGTCCAGGAGACTATACATTCCCGATTACCCAGCATTCTTAAATCAGCCCCTCTTCATTCTCACACCTGGGCCTCAGCTGCAGCATAGCTGTCATTTACGCTATCCATGGCACAGGATTGATGACAGTCATTCGCTGATGAAGCTGTATACATCATTTCTGTCCAGGCTGCACTGGCCAGATGGACCCTGACCATCCATCGCCTGTCAGGGACGCATCTGTTCCCACTCCTGCTAGGGGTACTAACAAGTCATTGGCTTTCCAAAAGGACAGTGTCAGCTGGATAGGGCACAGCATAAAAACTGTTGTTTTTATTTTTTAATAAGGCTCCCAAAGCAGATTTTGTTGTTGTTGTTATCGTTGTTTTTTGATGTGAAAATGAATATTTCTACTAACTTTGTAAAAGAATTTGCAAAAATCCTTCATGCTGTTGCAAGTGCTTTTTGAAGTCAAAGTATAGAGAGCCTGGCAAGTATTTCTGGTACATGTTTGTTTCTTCAGACAATCTGACTGCTGGGCTAAGAATTTATATGACATGACTACATGGTGATCTATTGTTTCTCCCAAAAGTTAAAAATATGTGGAGATTTCTTTGTGCATCCAGCATTATCCATGAATGTTTTTCATGTGGAATATCTTTGATAGGGAAAAAACTTTCCATCTCACTGAAATGAAGGAGCAGTGAAGGAATATTTTACAGTTCAATCTGCAGTGTAACCCTAGCCATCAGTAAGACAAAAACAAACTCCTGAAACAATTGTTTTCAGCAATGGACCTGATTCACCCACACAAAAGTGCCTTTGGTATAGATACAAAAAGTGTTAGAATGTTATTTTAGGTCAGAGGCTGTGAAGAGACACTCACAATTCAAATATATTCTCATCCCCCCCACTACCTTCGGGCTAACGTGTTCATCACATTATGGGTGTTTTCATAACTCTGAAGACAAAACTGTTCTACCATATGAGAATTTACTTGGGAGTGTTTTGATGAGTTCTCTTTCAGTACAAATGAGAAGGTTGTATGATATTAACTTCCCAAATGGCATTGAAGTGGAACAAAATACATTTTGGTTTTGTGAACAGCAGATGACAATATGGACAATGACACCATTGTTTGCAGGTTCTCCCTGCCCATCCACCTCACTCAGGAGGGACCTGTTCCTTGCCTGGTGATGAGGGAAAAACAATCAACATCCAATAGATATCCAACTATTTTCCTTGTTTCTTGGTAGTTTTTTTTTTGTTGTTGTTGTTGCTTTTTAGTGTACTCGACAATATTCACTTTCATGTATATGAGTTGAAAAGATCTTAATGGTACAGAAGAATAGGAAGAATTGTGAAATACGGGTTCTTCCACAGGTGATGATCTAGTATTGACTTTTTTGGATTAATGATCATTTACTACTTTAAAAAGAAGGCCTCTCTTGAGGTCCTCCTTTGAGTAGTGTGATATTTGATGACCTGGTATCTCACATGTACTACTCACAAAACTGGTCAGTTATTTACAGAGGAACCAAGGAACTAAGAAAACTTGAGAACTTATGTGGCCCTTCAGTTATTCATGAATAATGGTTTCTACTCAGTGTTTGTATTTTTGTTTCTCTTTTACATAGAATGAATTTTAAACCTTTTCTATTCAAAATGAAAGTTAAAAGTATGTGGTATTATTTCTAGTTAATATACTGTGCTACCCTTCTAGAAAACAAGAATGATACTACTGTTTATCTCTTAAGCACTATATAAATTTTAGACTTACTGGGAAAAAAAAAAAAAAAAAAAAAAGGCTAAAAATCTTACTTTTGCCCGGAGGGGTGGTGGAAGCCCCATTTGGAGACATTTATGGCCAGGCTCTGATCAACATGATCAAGCTGTAGATGTCCCTGTTCACTTCAGGGGAGTGGGACTAGATGACCTTTAAAGGTCCCTTCTAAGTCAGACAGTTCTATAATTCTATGATAAGTTATCAATGATCTGCCAAAGCAATATTCAGTATTTTCACTGCATCTCACTTCATTAAATTTCTATTTACCCAGAGATCGGGCTTGATTGGATATGATTATTTAACTTTTTCTGTTAACATGTGTTTCTCATAAATAAAAATGTGAGAGAATTTTTTGAGTGTAAAATATAGAGCTTTGCTATTTCAAATATATATATATTCTTGACATTTCTATAACTCAAATAAAAATAATAAATTACATTTTGAATTTAGAAAGAAATATTTTTACAGTTATTTGTTTTTTCTAAGTTAGGAAAATAATTATCTCTGTGGCAAAGGAACTAGTAGCCATTGAGTTGTCCTTGATGAGTACTTGCAAGAGGGACTGTGACTTCACAGTAATGATAAATTATCCAGTCTGTTTCTGAAATAGTGCTGGATGGGCTGTAATTCTGCAGTCAGTGTATCAGTTATGGGTTTGGAATGCATGGATGACATAGCTTGCAGAAGGGTTAAATAGAGCAAGGAATGAAGATCGTAGTGGAAGTTAGACAAAGGCCATCAACACCAAACCAGGCATGAACCTCCAGTAGCTCTAGAGTACAAAATGACAACGGTCAGATGCTGGACATGCTCTGTGATGATGCAGTTCTCTGATATACAGCAGGTCTGTGAATTGTTTCCTGCAATAACTTCATCTACTAGATTAAAAAAAGAGACAGTAGTGGTATGACATTCACAACATTTGTAAAGCATACACTGATATTTAATGTCTGCTTTTTAAAAATCTAATACTGTGACATTCTATGCAAATGATTTCGGGCTTAGATATTTTTATAACATTTCTTTTAGATGCATTTTAGGAATTTTTGTTTTTGAATAACAGACTCAGTGTATTACTTGTTTGGTGATCACGAGACGAGCGGCATAACACGAACTGCAGTGTTACTGAAACTCCATAAAATTTCTCCTCAGAACCTTCTGACCTTGTGCATTTAGAGCCAGAACACGAGTTCTTCTGAAATTCTTTTGGGTGCTAAGAATTTGCAAAAGGAGCCAAGGCCATTTGAACGACCTCATGTAGATCTGGGACAAGTGAATTGACTATTGATGAGTGGGGGAAAAAATGAAATCTAAATGAAATGTTTTGTTTCTATAGAGGTTTTGTTTGAAATCATCCATTTAATTTATTCTCTTTGCCATATTACTATGTAGAATAATATTTTAATACTGCAAAACAAATAGGTTTTTCATATATACATATATAAAATCTTTAGGTCACATTTTGTAAGCAAAACAAGTTCTTCAGGTTTCAACTTTCCTTTAAGATGGAAATATCCTTTTGTAACTTGCAAAATAGCTAAACAGCATAACTGAGCATTAGTTTACTTCATGCTAAACAAAATTGCATCAGTGCTTCAGTGCTATTCTTGTTGAAGTTTACACTCAGCAGTAATGTTACACATGAATTCTAAAATCTTTAATTATTGTGTACTGTAATCTACGTAAGGTATAGAAAAATTTCAATTGCATAGAAAGCTATACAAAAAAGAAACATGCAAATATGCTTGATTAAAATATAATTTTTCTGTATTTTAATACATTATAAATATCTATATAGTAGTACAAATAAGATATTACTGTATGAATAATGATATAGAGTATAAAGATAAAATAGTTAACATGGGTATTTAGAAGAACTGCCCACAAACAGATCTACAAACAAATAAGGAAAAACTAGAGGAAACCGCCTTGATAGAGAAGGGCCTTTGAGAAATTTTGTTACAGGACAAATAGTTTAACACGTATCCAGCAATGAGTTAAAGGAAGTGCTGCTCATGTGGGTATAATGGCTCAGGCTAGTAAGGCTAAGAAAAAAAAAAAAAAAAAAAAAAAGAAAACACATATCAGTTCTTTCATGACAATGAAATAGTTCCTAATCATCTCTTATATTGATAATGCTATCATATTATATATGTTTAAACACTGATAACTTATACTCAACTTAATGCAACTGAGAAAGACAATTAAAAAAAAAAGAAAGAGATTTTCCCACTTATTTCAGTTTATCTAGTACAATAAAAGAATAAATTCTACAGGCTAAATTCACACTTACGTCCAATAGTCAAGAAATAAAAGCAAACTCTTGGCCATATTTCAAATTCCTGCTTGATTATATGTCCATCAAAGGGCAGATCCTACACCATGTGTAAGAGCCTATGTGCTGTATTTAAACATCAGAAAGGCAGAATACCATGTGGAGCATGTACCCACCGAGCCACATAGAAGATCCACAGGATACAGAAGGGCACATACGTGAAAGTAAAAAAGATCAAAACGGGATCTCAAATACCATATAACTTCATTTTGAAGCCCCTATCAATTAGTAACAGTTCATTTTTAACAGCTACATCCTTACCATGCAAGCCACAGAGCTTCAGCTTCTGAATTCCCACATAGACAAAGATTGTTTGAGAAGATTTACTTTGGTAATGGCAATTTGCAATATTTCTGGGAATGCTGACACTTCATTCCAGGATTAGACACTGAACTCAAGGTTATGATTTCCTCACAGTGGCAGCTGGGCTAGGTTTGGTCATTATTTTCACAAAACCTTGTCAAGAATAACCCAGATTGCTGGTTGGTGGTAGTCTTAGTGGGTGGCATCTTACCTTCAGAAGTGTATATATATATATATATGTATGTATAAAAAACAACATCACATCACCAGCTCTGTTGGATTCTAACACAGTGCTGAGATATAGAGAGATTGAGAATCCTGCCCAAGCAGGATGTTAACACTTCAAATAATGACTTGTTGCATATTTGTAGGATAACTACAAAAGTCTGGACTTCCTTAAAAGCAAATTGTAATCTGTAGTCTATGCAGCAGAGTTGGGGAAAATAATTAACATTTCACTCAAAGGTAATACTAAGAGTTATTAGAACTGTAGGGTTAGCTGTGTACCAGTCGCAATTTCTAGGGACCAGCAATCTTTTTACCTAGAAGCCTACAAGGGTGAATGACAAGTTAGAAGCTAAAGATAAAATTAAACAGCACGTGATTCATAAACTTCTTGCTTTCAGGGCACCTTTAAGTGATTTATAAGTGCTTATTTTCTTTGTTTCCTTGTCAACTTTCTCTCAAATAATTCCTGAGCACTGAGAAGTGAGTGATGCAACTCAGCAGCATGAAAGTGATTTAGGTTGTGAAAATGAGCAGCTACATGACCAACCTTGCTGGACACTGAAATTTACGTTTCAGATAGCCCTTCCAGAATCTAAAGCAGTGCCTGAGGCTGGGATGTGTAACAAAGTTTGAAGTGCAGAAGGCATAGTTTGACTCAGTTCCAAGAAGCCGGTGCCTTTTGGCAACACAGTTGTAATAGTTTTAGCCAGTGTGTAACAGAGTTACGCTATTTCTCTTCTATCTGCAAAAAGTAGGCTTTGACCATACCATCAGATCAGTTTTGAAACATTTCAGGGTACTTCCTTGGATAAAATAAAGTGTTTTAGATTTAAGTTCTTTCTGGGTTAGGTTCATTTCAAAACCATGATGAACAATTCCATCCCACAAGTTTTCATCATGCCTCGTGACTGAAAGAAATTCTGTATGAGGACTTTATGTGTATGGCTATTATACATCAATAGTTTACCAGCACTGTCACTGAACAGCAAACCACCCCTTGTGGAGATGTGTTGGTTGCTGCATTCACTGTTAATTGTTAAATCTGGTAGTGTCAAATTGGAAGTTAAAACATTACACAGTATTTTACATCTTTATGTAGAAAATACTATTAATGAGGAATCTCAGAAATTTTAAGCATGTACAGGATTTCTCACTTCCTAAGCTGCTCTGATAGAAGTATTGAACCTTGTTAATGGAGGAAACTTAAACCTAGCATCTTCTCACTTTACATAAAAGATGTTTGACCACTTTTCAAAGGAAGAATTGATAGAATAAACATATTAATACTGAAGTGGAATATAAGTACATGTCTATGATAATCCTGAGTTGGTAATTTTTAATTATTTCCAAGTAACTTCATTTTCCAAAATGGCGCTTTATATATTTTCAGTAGACATATAGACACACGCTTATATACTGGCCTAGATAGAAGAAGAACAGGCTAGCTGTTAGTTTCATAATACCAGAAATCTGAATTACGTACAGCATATAAGATACATAATCTTTAGTTTTAACAAAAGTAAAAAAAAAAAAAAAAAAAAAAAAAAAGTATGTGTATGCTGTGTACATACTTTTTATAAAGTATATGCTAAACTATCCTTTTACTTTATCGTAAGATACTATTTATATTTCATTCCTATTATAGCTTAAATACTGACTGTGTTAAAGCGTTGTTTAAGAATATCAAAATGCTCTGATTGGTAGTAATGGCTCAGAATCATACAGTAAAGAGATTCTGTCTAAAAATGTGTTTCTCTTCTAATTATGACCTGGCTGAAGAAAGACTGGATGGATGGTTGTGTGTCCCTAGGGAGCATGAAGATTTCTCAACAACCTGAGCAAATGAAGCAGCTTGGTTTGCTGACTTGAGAGAGCTGTAGTTTGAGGCTTGTGTGTTCTGTGTTCCAAGACTAGCTATCCTCGGGTTGTTATAATTATTAAGAAATTGCTACCTATAGGTCCAGGGGCATTTTTTTTTTTAATACAGTAGATTCAGAGCCACCTATTTGACCTTGGCTGCTCTCCTTCATACTACAAATATAAACTATCGAGACTAAACCATAGACAATTTTTTCTTTCTTACTTATATGAAATAAAATTTCATATGGATTCTTCTCTAATGAAAGTAATTAAGTAATTAAAATTGAGAAGACTTGGAGGAGCCTGCCAGGCAAGCTGATGCTCCGTGAAAAATAAGTAACTTCTCAAACCTAGCAATTTAATTAAAGACAATAGAGAACACTTCTTCATGAAGAGCTAGCTCTTAAAGATTTTTGTTTTATGCTCTCTATTTCCCTCATTATGACACTGACCAGGCTGTAGGTAACAATAATGATCTAGTTTTTTCTTAATATGACTCATTTATATAATGATATCTCCAGGTGTAAAATACCTTTCATATATCTCCAAAATACTTAGTATACTGACTACAAAGGAGAGAGGGGATGGGAGGCTAGGGAGTGGAATATTATTTAACCTGTCTCAAATATGAGTAAATTCCTAGTGTTAGTGGGTCTAAGACTGATGGAGAAGGGATGGTAGTATTCTCACATTCCTCTTCCAAACCAGTGGCTGCTGCAATCTGTGGTAAGTGGAGTAATGTGTCTAGGAGCAGGCTGGTTAACTGTAGATCAATCAAAGTAAAAGAATATTTGAAATTTAAGATTCTTCATGAATAGCGAAGGAGAATAAATGTTTTCAATAAATATAAGTCAAGTTTCAAGAAAGCAAAGTCTGTCAAATAAACCTGATTATAATATTTGTTGTGATTAGAAATGCAGTTTCGCGTAGCTGCTCTGTTGTATTTCTTAAGCATTCATTATTACTTGATTTGCTACCCCGTGGCATTCTGATTCAAAGAATCCTCTATACTGTCAACAGACATCTGGAATAGCACCTATTTTCATTTTTTAGTAAAATGTTGCCAGGTTTTACTCATTTCACACTTTTAAATCAGGAATCTAAAATCAAATATTAAAAATATACATAATACAGTAACTGGAGAAGTGGTGACAAATCAAAGTGCTGAAGACATATCATTAGTGAATAAATGTAGAACTCTTACATTATTTTCTGAATGCAGATAAATCACACCATTGCTAACATTTTAGATACTTAATATCTGAGAATGAAGGACTATATATTGAAAAGCAAAGCCACAAAAACGCACTGAAAAAAAATGATAGGAGAGAAACATCTCATTATGAGGTCCTGGTGTGGTTCTGATGTTGTGATAGATAGGAAAGTCCAATTCCTTGAATGTTTCAGCCTGAGTAGGACAGAAATGTAACTTCCATTCCATAGCAACTGGTAAGACCACTTTGAATAATGCATCTACACTTGTTCCTCCTTTTGAGAAGAGCTAATACAGAAATTGCCTGAATAGTGGAAATGGAGAAAATTTGTTCTTTGTTCTACAAAGTTTCTTCTGTTTAGTTTAAAGCTAGGTCTGTTTGAGGAAGACAGGTTTCATCTTCATTTGAGAAGGAAAATATTGAGTACATCTCATTCCTTCAATTAAGTGAAAGCTGTCACTTGGCTAAAGCCAAGCATTGACATTAGGGGAAACGACACAATTTTTAACAGCAAGAAACCTAAGTCATCAGAATAAACTGAATATGAGAACATAAAGTGGAAGAAATTAATTAGGAATTGCTCAAACCACTTATATTTCCCAGATACGACATTTGCAAAAGGTTTATGTAGGTCTGGTCATGCCTGCATAGTCTGAAAAATACGGTAGGCTGTGTGCTTGCTGTTTGTCCCATAGCCAGCTGGTTCTGGAAGAAAATTGATTTTTTTACCTCAACTTTGGGGAAAATGTCTTCAGACACACATATGAAGCAGCCGTCAGCCTTCAGAAGAGCAAGAGATATACCAGAGCTGTCTCTGAGCTTGCAAGAGCTCCACAAAGAGCAGCATTTTTGCTGCTCTTCTGAATTAGTAATTTATTTATCACAGTAGTCCCAGTATTTTCTATATGTTTTTTTTCTCTCTCTGTAGGTTGTTT